>RQTK01001088.1:56442-73175 GCA_003991915.1 Elysia chlorotica
CTTTATAGGTCGCAGATCATTCATGTTCACACTATCTTTTGGCTCGTAAAACGTTAGTGTAGTGTCCATACAAAATCGACACAAATAACATTGTACATACACTAAAAAAATGTAGAAGGCAAAAAGTTCCTTATTACGACAATATGTTGAACCCCTACTGTTATTTTTTTTCCAATTTTCTATCAAAGATCGGATGAGCGGAAAGATCAAACACACACTAATAAAAAGTTTGGTTTAAATGCTTTGGAGGTTGAAAATATAAGGGAAATAACTGAAAACAATACTTAATAAGGGGCAAACGCCAAACGATATAGCTTGAATATATACAAAGCTATATGTATAAACGTACCTGTAATAAAAGAGCTAACCAGTCTGCTTTAAATGATACCTTATTGTATTTTAATAAATAGTTTAAATAAATGTGTGTTGAAATTCTTTCTTAAATGCTATTAAGTTCGAAACTATACTAAGGGAAATAACAGAAAATACTACTTTTAAAGGGTAAACGCCAGGGAATAAAACTTGAGTAATTACAATGCCACACGTTTCAATGTAGTGGTATTTCAAAAAGCAAAATAATCTGCTTTAAATGGAGAAAAAAAACTATATACTGTTGGCATTAGGTGGGCGCACTGACCAAACAAATTAATCTTTATGTTATATCCTAATTTAGCGTCCACTTTTTTATTAATATTTTTGTTATTTCCCTTCATCTATGAAACTCCATAGCATGTGAAAAAAGGATTATTTTAACACCGTTTGATTTATCATTTAAAACGTGTTTGATCAATTTCCACACCAGACATGATGTCGGATATGGAATCTATTCTGCTTTATACTAAGTTATAGAGTCTACATATTTTAGTGTGTGTACCATATTTTTCGTGGTGTTGTATTTTTATTACACGCCAGATTTAGGAGCCAATAATATAGAATTTGCTATCGATTAAGGCAGATTGGTTTACTCTTTATAGTACAACTATAACTTACAGCTTTGTAACTGTTCAAGTTATGTCCTTTGGCCTCTAGGCCTACCTTTTCTTAAGTAGTATTTTCTGTTATTTCCCTTATATTTTCGATTTGTCCATGGCAAATAAAAAAACAACAGATTTTCACACAGTTTGATTTAAACCATATGTGATTACTTGGCCCACACGATCTCTCACAGAAAATGAAGAAAAACCTCACAAGGGGTTAAAAATGTTGCCTCCTATAGTCTTTATATTTTAGTGTGTGTACTATGTTTTTGTGCCGGTGTTATCTTGAGATTACACGCCAGATTTACCAGCTAATAATATAGAATTTGGTATCAATTAAAGCAAATTGGTTTGCTCTTTACAATACGACTAGGTTAAAACCCATAGTCTTTTAAATGTTTATGTTGTATCCTTTGGTGTAACCTTCTGAGCAGTATTTTCTCTTATTCGCCTTATATTTTCGAACTCCATAGCATGTTAAAATGGTACTACTTAATGTCGAAACCCCTCAAAACATATTTTAAACTCGCCGAAACCGGTCGAAACCTGTCGAAATCCATCGATCCCCGCACTCATCCGTTGTAACCCGTCTAAATCTGTCTAAACCAGACAAAACTTTTATGATCACTGATGAAATCATAAAGCGTAGGCCTCAAGACCAATAATCTTGCACGAGAGTTATATGTATTAATTTACGCTACATTGTTCAGTTTGTTCTTGGTGTGATGGTTTATTGAACTCAAAATATCCGAGCACATATAAAAAAACAATCGGTAAAAAGTAACATAGGACTACGCTTACTGCTATCATTCGACACAATTTTAATGCATTTGTGAGTTATTTTTACTTTTCCGCAAGGCTAGAGGTAAGGTAGGAGCAAACTTGATCTGAATCAATATTGAAATAATTTAAAATGACCATCAATCTTGATTTAAGCAAGCTTCTAGGCTATAAAAACGCAAACGGCGTCCCAAGATTAGCATACGACAATTGCCCTTACTGCCAATCAGGGACAGTGTTTCCAATCGGAGATACTAAGACTCCTGTCTCAGGCAGTCATTGTATAATGGCAACAACCCACTGTAGTGGACACAGTTCGATAAAGTGATTTGCCGATTTTTTGGGACCCGACGTCCGACTACCTAAGAAAGACCCCCCAGTTTTACAAACTGATTTGCCGATTTTGGGATCAAATTGGGTACCTCGCTACTGGAGACCCGTCGTCCGACTACCTACGAAAGATTCTCCCCTCTATTTCGCTAATTCTTCAGGAGATAGGATTTTGTTTTACAAAGCTAAAAAGCTAAATAAAAAACAATAACAAAATAAACAAAAGGGGATTGTGGATACAATAAAAAATGAAATTAATTCCGCTTATTCTTCAGTAGATAGGACTTTGTTTTACAAAGCTAAATAGAAAACAATAACAAAATAAACAGAAGGTGATTGTGGATACAATAATAAATGGTATTAAGCAAATAATAAGCGCACTTTTAAAGATTGATAATGAGACAAATAAAATTAGATTTATAAGAAAAATATTTATATTATTATTTTGTCAATATTGGACATTGCACAAGCTTAATTTTGCAATTATTTTCTCTCTCAATAAAGGCACACCTCTTAAGTTTTATTACTTTTGGAGGAGACTGCGCCACGAAAAAAAAATCTGTTGCAATTTCACCACGCCCTGTTTGTTTTTTGTTTTTAAAACAGACATTCCGTGATTTTCTTCCTTTGGTTGATGGGATTTCGAAGTCTGTCTGCTAGATTTGTTTAAAATGTGTTACCTTTATGGTGCACAACATTAACAACTGGGACTTAGAGAAAGATTGCCTTCGAAGGGATCTTCCCTTCTCACTTCCTAGCGTTGGGTCAGATTTAAAAAAAATATTTAAACAAAAAAGGAATCAAATTCAGAATGTCCATTGTAAGTACAAAGAACCAAGAAAAGGTATGACCAACGCAATATTTTAGAGCACGTGATTGTGCTGTGTACATCACCAGGAATGTAACTATGACTTATTTTCACAAAAGCCAGTGCTTTCACAGCAATACTTTCCAAATATCAGTGAGTTTCTCATTTAAATTAGACAGGATTATGCTCGCTGTCTTCCCATCCATACGTTTTGAGAGTTTGTTGAACGAAAGGACACACACACACACACATACACACACATACATACACAGACACATACACACACACACACTTGCTGCATCTCCACAGTCTAAAATAACACATGCATAATGTGACTGGCTAAGACGGGAGTCTTGGCATCCCCGCTGTATATCTGTAAAATTTTCAGAGGTTTGTCTTGCAACCGCATCATCAATACAGCCTATGCATTTATAGTGCTGTCGTTGAACTCTAAGCAACACGCTTAAAAGTTAAACTTAAACCCGCGGCAAAGTTCGCCATCTCTGTCAGAATGACCACCCATATCCCATGAATCCCGTTGGCTTTCTTAACATCTTACGATCCATCTCAAGTGACCTGGTGCCTTGACTCTTTATCTGAGCATCTCACGACTCTCGGTGAAGTGCAAACTGTAGTGTCATCCGAGAATCGGGTCAACTCTCTCTCTCTTTCTCTCTCTCTCGCTCTCTCTCTCGCTCTCTCTCTCTCACTCTATCTCTCTCTCTTCTCTCTCTCTCTCTCTCTCTCTCTCTCTCTCTCTCTCTCTGTATATATATATATATATATATATATATATATCGCCCTCGCTCTCTCTCTCTCTCGCTTTCTCTGACTCTCTGTCTCTCTATACCCTTGTCTCGTTCTGTTTGTCTATCTGTCTAACTCACTCTCTCTCTATTTCGATCTCATTTTCTCTATCATCCTACCCCGTCTCCCTGCTTCGCTTCTCTCTCTCTCTCTCTCTCTCTCTCTCTCTCTCTCTCTCTCTTTTTCTCTCTTCCTCCTACCTTATCTCTCTATCTATCTACCCCTCTTTTTTCTTCCCCTCTCTCTCTCTCTCTCTCCCTCTCTCTCCCCGTTCACAAGAGTGTTGGTCAACTTCGTTCAACCTCTGTAAATGAATAATTATCAGATAACGGTTTATCTTATAATATATAGATTAACAGATTCAGAAAATGATGTAACAAGGTTTATCAAAGACACAAATTTAAATTTCTCACTGAGATAAGAATGTTAAAGTCCAATTTTATTATGGCGTGGTCGTAAGTTGGACATTGGTCCGAAACATCTCAATAAATGGAACAGTACTAACAGTGCATATTTCTAGGAACCCCTGGTCCTTTTATTTCCTTTGTTCAACTTGATTTTTTACTTCTTCGTCTTTCCAGTATTTCATTAATTTCGGTCCCTAATAATGTAAAACCGTACATGTACGAAAAATGGGCTTAAAATTGCTGCTATGTGTCAAAGTATAGAAACACATTTTTTCTAAGTCGAAAGTTTTAGTTTTATGGACTCGACCATAAGTACCTTAAAATGAAAAAGAACGTGGGGGCAAATGTTAGAATTTAACATACATTTTAGTTCTGTTGAAAGAACTGACTACATAATTAATAAATAATGAAAACGAGAAACTTGGAGACTTCTGGTTTTACTTTTATTTTTTTTTTATTTTTACAAACTTAATGTGTACAGTCATGCACGTTATGTAAAGTACCAGTGATACTAATTTTCATATAAATTGTCAAAATGCTAAGAACATAAACATTTTACAATCCATCATAAATTTGTTCATCGTTTAAACCATTTACAAACGCGTTTATGTGATAATGTGAAGGATGGTGACCCCATGTTACATATAATAAAAGGCGCTGGGTGATCACATACTTATCGTACTTTAGGTGCCGGGCCAAGACACTCTATTAACTTTATGTCCTGCATAAATGTATAAAAACGACAATAAATAAACAATCATACAAGACGATGAAACATAGAACTATAAACATCAGACATCACATTGCCATTAACTCCGCCTGCAGTAATCCATTCATGATTCAGAGACCGTGTGATTACAGTTTATGCTTTGTTGTGAGTTTGAGTCACTCAGGGCCATGTCCATTAAAAGAAATACATTAATTATGTCCGTTGTTAAACTTAAACATCGTCAATCGAGTAGTCAGCGATGCAGTGGGTCGAAGGACACCAATGCATGTTTACATACAGTATGTCTTTACCTCGGTATCTTAAGGGCGCGTTTCCACCAAAACAGAAACGACTCGACCCAAACCGACCCGGACCGTTTTTTGTCGGTTCGTTTCCGTTTTGTGTTTCCACCTACCAAACTCTAAACCAGAAACGACCCGACCTTACTGTAATGTAATCTTCAATGACTGTGCTTGGCGTCGCTTTTAAATGAAATATTTAACTTTACATTCAATTTTTGCAGCCACTGATATTTCGAGGCAGGGAGTCTGGAAATGTCATTTTGATCTATAGATGCAGATCCTAAATGTATTTAGTTTAGGCCTATAAATTATATATTGTTTTTGTTGAAAAGGTCTTTATGTTGTAATGTACTTTATTGTTTAAATGATTTATCAATATATATTTCCCTCCCTTTAAAACCTACTCGCTTTCAATTAATTCAATTTTCAATACCAATTTTATCAGCCTCAAAAGATACACCACAGCTTTGCTTTCCTGGAGATAAGTTTCAAACACAATGTTGTTAGGTTTCCTTGCAAGTTAAGTTTGTTTCCAATAGTATTTTTTGCCTTCAAGTTCAAGGAGGAGAACCCCCATTTGGAAGGGGTTTGGGGGGGGGGGGAGTGTTGGGTTTTTCTTGGTTTGTTTGGAGCCCCCTTGTTGGGGTTGGGTGGGGGGGGGGGGGGGGGGGGGGATGTTGAGCTTTTTTGGATTGTATGCTACCTGTCACCCCAGCTGTCATCGTTGGGGTTGTCCATACCACAATAAGTTCATTAAGTTATAGGCCAAGACCTATTCCTTCAGATCAAAACAAAGGCCACCTGACTCGTTTGACTAATTTAATTGGACGCACGAGATCTTGACTCTTGCCCTACTTAAGCTTACATCAAAGTCGAAGCTAGAAATCTAGATTTCTAGTTCTTCCCTGCTAACTTTGCCATCACGTCTTTCTTCAATGCTCAAGGATAATCGAAGTATCAAAGGTTTCACATAGATCGTAGCCTAGTTCTTTGAGTTTAAGGCTGATCTACACTGTCTTAGTCTAAGGGTCAAAGCAGAATGGCTCCTGCATTGCTGTGGTGTGACTGACTTTAATGTCAGATGGCTGTATGTCGGTACACCGAGTAAGTCTTTCATAAAATACTTAGGGGTGAATGTTTTGCTTAGCATTTCCGTGTCGCCTAAGGATAGGATAGCACCTGTGAGGTCTTTTTTAAGCGAGAAAAATAATATATGCCCCTATTTTCAAAACATTATTTATACATTTTATGTTGGGCGAACTGGCTCAAGTAGTAGAGCGTTGGTCTACAGGTCGGAATGTTCGAATCCCACGATCGATCGTATTTGTCCTTCTAGTTGGGTCGGTGTCAGGTTAATGTGGGCAGCTGAGACAGAAGTCTAGGTCGCCCCGGCCTGTCTTGTGGCAGGACGTAAACAAACAATGTACACTTTCTTCTACCAAAAAGGTTCGATTACTACATGTAATAAAAAAACCCCATCCATATCAGATTTTCGAACTTAAATTTTGTTAGAAATAAATTTATACATCAATTTTGAATGAAAGAAAATATCTTTGTGTCAGCATTACTGATGACAATAAGATAAATTAATGACGTTTTTCCAAATCGATCTGAGTTTTACAATAATATTCACAATACTTTGTATATATGCACTAAACCGATCTTACAACAGTGCCACATAGCCGTCTATAGATCTGACAAACATGTAGTGGAGATAACTGTCTACCCTGTGGTATGACAGTGACATATCGATGCCTGATCGCTGACAGACGATACAGAACCAAACTACTTTGACCCTTAGACATTTTACCGCAGGATAATAGTATACCAAATCTTAACTTGACACCATTTCCCTAAGCTGTCGTTCAGTGTCGCCGAAAAATCGGATTCATGGAGATAACCTAGCGTCGCCACAGCCTTGTAATCTGTGTGTAAATATTCAAGCTATTAAAGATCGCACTAATGTATATAATAAACGCCGCATGTTTAAATACGCTGATGATCTTTGAAGTGGTCAAGGTGTGTGGGTGAGGACAGATCAGCAGTAATCTCAGCATAGATCTTATCTGGAAGATCTAATTTGAATCAGCACATAGGGTCAGTCATGTTCTAATCCCGTTGACCCTTTGGAAGTTGGTCCACTTGATACAAATTCACATCTTTGTAAGCCAAGGTATCTGAATACTTGTATATTACACGCCATTTGGGCCTAAATACCTATATTTGGTCAATATCATCATCATCATCATCATCATCATCATCATCATCATCATCATCATCATCATCATCATCATCATCATCATCATCATCATCATCATCACCATCATCATCATCATTACCATCATGCACACCACCATTATCATCGTCACTACCAAGACTGCAGTCACTTACATTCCCATCTTTCTCATCTTTTTCATCATCGTCCTCATTATAATAACACTTACTTCATTGGCAACATTGACTTGAACAGATAAATACGCATTGTTTTCTAAACTGTATCCAGGGAAACTTTGTACAAACTTATAATAAAGATCCTGTACATTTTCTTGATGCTCAAACCTCAAATTATGTTATAATTTACGTGGATGATGATATGTTGCACATGTAGTTTCTTGTTGAAAGTACTTTCCTAAGACATTTCTATCGATGCCTATCAAACTTTGATTTTTTCCCTTCTTCCAGGCGTGTTTCTCTGCTTAGAGATTTGCCTTTAGATATAGAGCTAACTAAAGTATTTTGAGGCAATCAACTGCCT
Source organism: Elysia chlorotica (assembly GCA_003991915.1). Taxonomy (NCBI): domain Eukaryota; kingdom Metazoa; phylum Mollusca; class Gastropoda; family Plakobranchidae; genus Elysia; species Elysia chlorotica. Next base: position 64,318 of record RQTK01001088.1, read on the forward strand.
GAAATTAACAATAACTGTCGTTCTTCACGCTTCTTCAAAGCGCAAGCTCCTCTTCTCCCTCTCTTTTCCCCATTTGAAGTGTTTGATTTTTCCCCTTTTTACTACACCTGGAGTCAACCGAATCTAATTGAAATCCAAGCACATTGACAAGAAAAGCAAACAAAAACAGACTTTAAAGAGATGACATCTTTATGTTCCAGTAGAAAAACAAACAAGGGGATACAATTATAATCATCAACCTGAGGGTAGAGAAAAGCCTTCTAAGCTTTGATGATATCCATCGATTATCACCATAAGACTCGCTTGGATATTACGGTCGTTTTTTGCCTTGGTATTGTTAATATTATTTTAGAGAAAATCATGCACAAATATATATCACAATGAGCATCTTAAGTACATCGTCAGTATTATTAAAACTTAGTGAATTCAGTATTGCTCGATCAGCTAAGAACCAAGTCCTGATGCTCCCCGGTTCGTTTTCGTGTGGTAGCTACAAAAAAGTGTCAAATACTTGTGATCAATGTGGCATTAAAAATTCAAATTCAACCTTAAACCAGAATGGTGCTCTTAATACACAGTTATGCATTTATACAGTTAACAAAGATTTTAAATTCCAAAACAGTTTAACTAACGAAGAAACAAAAAGAGGAAAGGCCCATACGAAATCATAGCGTTTAAGAGACCTGACCTATCCAATGACGTTTAGACAAAAGAAACCTTTATTGCGTCGTATAAGACGCACGCTACAGGCGCAGTAACTGATGTTAGGAGTACGCCCATCCCTCACGGTAAACTTTTACCATTATCTCACATTCTTGCTGTCACCGCCAACGCCTCCAAGAGTTCAACCTATTACCAGTTCACGAGACCAAAAATGGTAAATGCCCCAACATGTACCTAGTATATTAGTTTAATAGTTGACATAGCTCAATACTATTGGACTATACACTCAAAATATTGCTTACTTTGCTATTTTAACAAATCTTCGGCTTTTATCCATACATGTACTTTACATTGCATAAAGTAAGTACATTAATAAATTATGTTATGTATAACACAAGAATCATAGATAGATAAGTTTATTTCGCCAAATATATTCAACTTCTTGTTGTTATTGTTGTTGTTGTTGTTGTTGTTGTTGTTGTTGTTGTTGTTGATGTAATGGGAAGTGTTGCTTGGTCCTCTTTTAAACGTTTAAAATACAACTGCAATATATTCGTTGACAACATGTATTGCTTACATCGTTGTGTTCCTCCTCGTCAGTATAATGTGAGCAGCTGATCAGCAGTTAAGGTCTCCCCGCACTGTGTGTGTGGCAGCACATTGAATTGTCAGACATTAGCCTTGGGGCACATTCACAATATGGCATATATAGTGCTGACGTTGGACGCTATATAACAAAGAACAAAACAAAGGGAAAAAATCTGATGTTTGTCAGTCTATTGTACTATCGAGTGGACCTTCTCTCGCCTCATAATGACACCCCTTTACCCCTATCACTGTCAGGAATTAAATAGCTCAGTCGCTAGTCCCTTGACTTGAATGTCCCAAGTTCGATCTTAAACTGCTGTCCTGTAGGGGCGTAAAACAAACCAAAGAATTTTAAATACTTTATTTATGTAAAAAATGAACTGTTCCGAAAGAGGAACGACAGCAAAGTAAGATTCGAACCTTAGACTTCCTGCTCGTCAGTCAAAAACACTACCCACTGAGCTGTCCTGTAGCGGCGAAAAACAAATCAAAGAATTTTAAAATAATAATAAAGACTATTCCGAAAGAGGAACACCACCACAGTAAGATTCGAACCTTAGACTTCCTGCTCGTCAGTCAAAAGCACTGCCCACTGAGGTATCTGCCCCTTAAACGTAGCATAATTATTCTCCAACCCACTCATCATCATAAAATGAACAGTCATTCGGGGTGTCTGGACATTATAAAAATTACCATGTCCAGTAAAACCTTGTCGGCGTCTATGGACAACGATTGCGTGGACATTATTACATGTCCGAGCTCCCAACTTAACGCCTAAAAAGCATGTATGACTGTATTTATATCAATTTTTTTTTACAATTTTTTGTCTGGAATATTTTATACACTTTCATTGAACTGAATTAAAATTAGATTGAATTGAAGCTTTATTCAGTCAAGAATAGATGTTAAAAAGCAATGTTGGGACAAGCTGCAGGTACAAAGGGCATAACATGTAATCACGAAGAAACTTCTCTCCTGAACAGTGGCACCTTGCCATTCAATTGGAGGCTTGCGCGTCTCAATGACTTTTAGAGCTATGCTGGGTAGATATTCATCTCCTAGTAGGGTCACCCAAGCCAGACGTTCGAAAAGTCGAGGACAAACTAAAAGCACTCACTGGCCCTCCAGGTTGGCGGTTGGGCATGGGGTTAACAACCCGGATACGCCAACAACTACCTCACACCAATCTGGAAGTCTACAGCACTATAAGTCGGAAACAAGATCCGGATTTTCAACACTAATGTGAAGTCGGTTCTACTTTATGGCTTTAAAACATGACGCGTTACCAAGATTATACCACAAAAGTGCTATCATTCACCAACAAATACCTGAGAAACATCCTCAACATTAGGTGGCTTAGGTTGTCTCAAAGAAAGAAATATTTATCAAAGCGAAGCAAACCCCCACCAGGACAGAGACCAAAAAGTATAAGTGGAGTTGGATAGGCCTAGCACTCCGGAAGCCTGTATCGAACATCACTAGCCCTGGAGTGGAATCCCCAAGGAAAAGGAAAGGTCGGCCGTCCGAACCAAACATGGCGGATAAGCACCGGCACCACATGGGTTGAGCTCATAGATTTGTATAACTTCCCCTAGATTACTTAGTTACGTAACAGTGTGGCAGAACTTGAATGTTACTGGGGAGAGGAAAGTGGGGGCAGGACGAAGCGCACACAGATTTCTATTAATAGAAATCAAGCTGCTACCGCGCGTCAGTCCTTTGATGCGCTAAAGCATGATGCACTAGGATAGGCCTAGTGGGCCTATGCCTATAGTGTTACAAAACAATGTTACATGATGAGCACATCCCTGTATGTTATTAGAATACCGCGTCATGATTTTTATATGGGGAAAATAATTAGAGCTATGCTAAACTTAACCTGTTCATAAATTCGAGAGCTGTGCTGTACTATCAGCTTTGCACGAAGTAAAAATGATTATTAAAACCTATTTTTTGTATTTTGTTTCTTGGAGGTGGGAGGGGTTTGGCTTCTTAAAGTCCAACTTAATGAGTTAGTCATTATCGCGGACAGGTCCCATGACTGACGTTTGACAGTTCTATGCGCTGCCGCATCACAGCGTCAAAGCGTGGATTCTGAGACTTCTGTCTCAACCGGCTACATTGAGCTAAAAGTGACACCGACTCAACCAAAAGAGAACAAAGCAGTTCTATCGTGGATCGAACTAGAGATTTCCCGATAAGTAGTCTCACGCTCTGCCGTTTAGCCCTCTCTCTCTCACCCCTCTCTATGCCTCTCTCTCTCTCTCTCTCTCTCTCTCTCTCTCTCTTCCTCTTTATTTCGTGATCTACTTTGTTAGTTTGTATTAACGTAGCTATTAGGTTGGCAGCTCTTCATGTATAGTTATTAATTATTAAGTCTGGCCGTAGGTGTCAATCTTCCCCTTACGTGATTGTACTGTTGGTTCTTTTTTATGACCACGAATTTTGTATTTGATTATATTGCGTGGTGTCATAGCCTTTTAGAGAGAGGCGTAAAAATGTCGCAACCGATTGCCTAATCCTTTTTATATAAAAAAAAAGTCAAGTTTGATATTTTCCCTGATTTGAATCTTTAGACCACTTATCGACAAACATTAACTTTTTACGCGGTACTTAAAAAGACTCGATCTGAATGGAGCTTAAATGCATTAGAAAGGAAACATGTGGAAAACGCATGGAGAAGATAATTATATATTAAAAATAAATTTCAATGCAAAACGAAAGAATTGTTTATGAATAGTAAATATGAACAATGCAATAGCATCTCAAAATTTAAAAAAAATGAACAGAAAACAGGGACGAAAATTATAATTTATATTATTTCACAGCGTTACGTCCTCTCCAATCACATTTCTTACTCATCTCCTCCGCCTTTTCATCTAGTTATTTTTTTTTATCACACTTGCTAGTTCAAGATGCTAAGAGTCGAATCTGCTAAAATACTGCGAAGAGTAAAAACCACGAAGGAAAGGACCTAAATAATTCAAGACGTACATGCAAACCACAAAGCTGGTATACTGTCTTTCAACGCAAGGGTCGAATTAAAAGCGCTTGCTACAAGAAAACTGCTTTACGTCCCTTGGCACAAGATAAGACTAGTGGCTAGAGAGGTTAACTGTAGGTCGAACCAGTGGCGTCTCGATTAAAATGTCGCGTGCCTTACTATTGAGCCACTTCGTCCTTCTTTTAGCTTTATTCAAATGTATAATACAATGTACATGTATAACATAATACAACGTACATGTATAAGTATTTTGTAGTAAGAAGTACGTGATACTATGTTTTGCCCGTGTGAAAAGAAGAGTTACCCTGGTAAAGATAATTATGTTGCAGCCACGAAAAGTCATCAATGACCAACACATGTACTTATGTATACGTTGAACTAATGAACAAATCAAATGCAACCATTTGCCAAGGGCGTTATACGTCACTGATGATGTTAATAGTACACAGGTTCAAAGGATTAGCGAAGGAATGGCCATGAATACTTAGTAAGGGTTGTGCTATGCAAATTGATGGTAAGAGGTTGCATGTGCAAAGAGATCTTTATATAATTATAGTATACCAGAACTGCTCATTTTTTAAAGGTTAGATTTTGTACCGGCACATTATGTTTAAAAAAAAAAAAAAGAATATTAACATTTTTGTAAGATATAGATAGATAGATAGATAGATAGATAGATAGATAGATAGATAGATAGATAGATAGATAAGATAGATATAAAGATATGGATAGATAGATAGATAGATAGGTAGTTAGATAGATGGATAGATATATAGCGGGAAAGACAAAACAGATATTTTTGCGTATGAGAGACAGAGAGAGCGTGTGGAAGAGAGTGGCAGAGAGTGTGAGAGAATAATAGATACAGTTATTATAGGCAGGCAGATGCAATGAATAACTGACTCAAAGCCATGCAGAAATAGTAAAAAGGAAAGAACGGATGAAGACAATGTTATAGTTCGATGTATCACAAAAGGAAACAAGAAGATCGGAAATCTAAAGGAACGAAACTACAAAACGAGGTTTATAATAGGGCTACAAGACGGAATGTAGAAGATGATAAAGAGGAAAATGAGAAATGATAACAAATTGAGAGAGATTACAGTCTGGACACATTCCACAACAGCTCTATAGCTCTACATCTACATATAGTTTATCATATCCTCATGTTAAGAGCGTACTAACATCTATCTACCTGTGGGCATCAAAGATAAAGCGCTTAGCTAACACTGACCTGTCATACGTCACACTTGACCATCGGTCTTTGTCAAACCCCATGTGGATGGACATTACTAGCCAGTCCGTAGCGTGAACGACTGGACTGTAAGAGCGCATACTTGTTAAAACTACACGCACATTTTAGGCCTTGCGATGTAATAAACGAAAACGTATGAACTAATCAGACCCTTTGGGCATGGGGTTTACTGATCGCTCATTGGCTTCGCGGTGGCCCTGGGGTAGAACATCGGCTTCCGACGCAAAAGGCTCGGGTTCGAGTCCTGGCGATTGCGCTCCCTACTGGTTGGGTCGGTGTCAGTTTAATGTGACCGTCTCAGACAGGAGTCATGGTATCCTCGCCCTGTCTCGTGTGTGGCAGCACATGAAATTATCAGACTTCAGTCTTGGGGCCCGTCCACAATATAGTGCTGATTTTGGACGCTAAACCAACTCAACAACAACAACAACCGAACATCTAGGTTAGAGCTATGATTGGAAGTCGGTGAAGTTTCCCTTACCCATCGTCTTCGTTTTATCTGTGAACTTCGTTGTCGCAAATTCTGTAATGTAAACGTTAGAGGACCAATATTAATGCCTCAGCAGCGTTAGTGCTCTGGACTTGCTCGCAAGACGGTTTTGGTTCACGGTTCGAATTTTAATTGGTGTGTGCTTGATTGTATAGGATGTTTCAGTACAACCAAATTACTTATAATTGAGCAAAGATTAATTTTACTTTTATTGATTAGGGCGAGTACCACTCAAGAATGGCGTGTTTATAAGGAATTTATGACGACGACGATGATAATATCAACAACATCAGTAACATTAATAACAAATTAATGTATTAAATAAATAAAGAAACGAAAGAGATAATATTGGAAATAATACATGTGACTGTTTTAGCATCTATGTGACTTCTGAATAAACATATAAGGAGAATAAATACAGTTGGTATAAATTAATCACTATAGACATAGATCTAATAATGTCTATAAAGATATTTGATACAAACAATATCACATATGACAAAAAAAATGACGACTCTTTCTCTTTCTCACGTTTCTCCGCCCTCCAATAATATTTAATAATTTCATTCCTTTTCTGCTGATCTCAATGTGTCTCCATTTCTTCTCTCTCTCTCTCTCTCTCTCTCTCTCTCTCTACACGAAAAGTCATCAATGACCAACACATGTACTTATGTATACGTTGAACTAATGAACAAATCAAATGCAACCATTTGCCAAGGGCGTTATACGTCACTGATGATGTTAATAGTACACAGGTTCAAAGGATTAGCGAAGGAATGGCCATGAATACTTAGTAAGGGTTGTGCTATGCAAATTGATGGTAAGAGGTTGCATGTGCAAAGAGATCTTTATATAATTATAGTATACCAGTACTGCTAATTTTTTAAAGGTCAGATTTTGTACCGGCACATTATGTTTAAAAAAAACCCAAAGAATATTAACATTTTTGTAAGATATAGATAGATAGATAGATAGATAGATAGATAGATAGATAGATAGATAGATAGACAGATAGACAGATAGATAGATAGATAGATAGATAGATAGATAGATAGATAGATAGATAGATGGATGGATAGATAGATGGATGGATAGATGGATGGATAGACAGATCGATCGATCGAAAGAAAGATTGATTGATTGGTAGAGGCAGAGATGAATGGATATATGGGTGGATAAATAGGTAGTTGGATAGATGGATAGATATATAGCGGGAAAGACAAAACAGATATTTTTGCGTATGAGAGACAGAGAGAGCGTGTGGAAGAGAGTGGCAGAGAGTGTGAGAGAATAATAGATACAGTTATTATAGGCAGGCATAAGCAATGACGAACTGACTCAAAGCCATGTAGAAATGTTACAAAGGAAAGAAGGGATAGAATGAAGACAATGTTATAGTTCTTAAAGCTAAACCACAAAAAGGAAAAAATAAGATCGGAAACCTAAAGGAACGAAACTACAAAACGAGGTTTATATTATAATAAAAGACGGAATGAAGAGATGATAAAGAGGAAAATGAGGAATGATAACAAATTGAGAGAGATTACAATCTGGACACATTCCACAAGAGCTCTATATCTACATATAGTTTATCATATCCCCATGTTAAGGACCTACTAACATCTACCTGTGCGCATCAAAGATAAAGCGCTTAGCTAACACTGACCTGTCATACGTCACACTTGACCATCGGTCTTTGTCAAACCCCATGTGGATGGACATTACTAGCCAGCCCGTAGCGTGGACGACTGGATGGTCAGACTAAGAGCGTCATAGTTGTTAAAACTACACGCACATTTCAGGCCTTGCGATGCAACAAACGAAAACGTATGATCTAAACAGACCCTTTAGGCATGGGGTTTACTGATCGCTCATTGGCTCCGTAAGTCTAGAGGAGCTATGATTGGACGCGGTGAAAGTTCCCTTACCCATCGTCTTGGTTTTCGCTTTGGACTTCGTTATCACAATGTCTGTAATGTGAACTTTAGAGCACCAAAATTAATGCCTCGGTTGTGTGTTGGTTCTATGGTTTTGTGGTCCACGGTTCGAATTTTAATTGAATTTAAACTACATGTATGTCTAACTGTCTTCTCTTTCTTTTTCTCTCTCGTTCTCTCTCTCTCTTTCTGTCTCTCTCTCTTACTTTTCAACGGTCACCGTCTGTTTCTCTCCCCCCTCTCTCTCTCTCTCTCACTTTCCTCTCTCTCTCTCTCTCTCTCTCTCTCTCTCTCTCTCTCTCTCTCTCTCTCTCCCTCTCTCTCTCCCTTGACACATGAAAGATGTTAAGGCTCTCAAGCCACAAGTGCTGCCAAGGCCGAAAAGTCATCATTATGTTGATGGGTCATCTAAAGTGGAATCCAAAGTTCATAAGCCTAGGCTATTGTACTCTATCCAAAGTAATCAGTTCGTCACATTAGTCGTATAGTCACCTATCTCATTTTAATATCCCAAAGGTTTAAAGTATTTTAGACATGAGATAGAACACTGTACAACTAAGGTAATCAGCTGTATAACCTTCGTCACTTAGTAACGCTGTCCAAGTCATGCATTGTACTAATGTTATTATACAACTTTACACCCATTGTAAGATAGATAATTATACTTATAGAAGCTGTGCACAAGAACTGAAGAAGACTTACATTCATTATGTGGTTAAAGCTGAGTCTTTTTGTCTTTCTCCTGTTAAATCACTTAATTTAAATCAGCGCACATGTTTCTATTCAGATTTTTTTCAAAAGCTACATCGCTTCTGTTTTCAACCTCTCTCGCACCTCTCTCTCTCTCTCTCTCTCTCTCTCTCCACTCTCTCTGCATCTCTCTCTCTCTCTCTCTCTCTCTCTCTCTCTCTCTCTCTCTCT
>RQTK01001088.1:74011-85996 GCA_003991915.1 Elysia chlorotica
TCCCCCCCCCCCCTTTCCCCTCTTTCTATCACTCTCGTTCTCACTCTTTCTCTCTCTCTCTCTCTCTTCACTCTTTGCACCAGGATGAATCTATTGCAACCCCCATTTCCCACCACATCTCAGCAGTCTCCCCAAATAACACGTTTTGCTCCAGATATCACCCAACAAACCTAACCATCTGAGTCGAGATCTACATATTTTACAAAATAATACGCAACGCTAAAAGAAAATAACGTGATGATTCGTTTTGCAATTTCAGCGTATTTCCCACACCTTGCTAGTCGCTACACGGCTTGCGGCAAATTCTCTTTTCATTTGCATCTTGCCCAAACATGAATAGAAAGCAAAGGGGGAACGATTTGAAATGGCAACTTGCACGCCCAAGTGAATTTGACCTAGTGATTTTTTTTAAAGTGCAGCGCACTAAGCTTTAGAAGGGGCGGACAAACTTAGTGTACTAATCATAAGGTCACTGGATCGAGACCCACGATTGGTCAAAAGTACATTAAAATTTCGTACCCTACAGATTGGACCTGTTTCAGTATAATGTGACTGGCTGAGATAGGCAGAATTCATAATTTAGTTTAGTTTAAGCCTCTTGATTCAATGTGGAACATACGGCCGCAGCAAATCCCCTCCACCTAACTTAGTTTGGGCTGGTCCTCTTCAGCTTGGCCCATGTGGTACAGGTAACTTTTATCTCTGCTTCGATGCTTCTCCGCCAAGTCTGCATTAGCTAAACGACCGGCCTTTCTATTTGGCAGGAGTCATGGTATCCCTGTACTGCCTCTGTGTGGCAGCAAGTACAATTGCCAGACTTAAGTTTTAAGACTAGTCCACATATTGCCTAAAGAGTATTAACGTTTAAAGTCAAGCAGCAAACAAACAAACAAACAAACAAACAAACAAAAAGAGGCTTACGAATTTTTTTCCATTGGAGTCATTTTGGAGGGTTTATTTTGTTAAACCAATGGCAACACCAATCTTGTACCGTGGACTTTAAATGTTTGGCCTGGGATCAAATCACCCCCCCCCCCCCCCCCAGGGAAAAACAACCTCTTTCCCCTCACCCCTTCCCCTGATAAGAATTCGTCCTATCTGCCGTTGCCAGATATTGTGGAATTAATATTAGCAATTTATTATCAATAGAAAATGGGATTGTAAAAATTGGGTCGAAATGAACCCCTACAAGGAGATAATCTGGTTGGCCTCAATCAAACTGATAAAAATAAATTCTAGGTGTCCGTGATCATTCTATAGCAGGGTTGATCTTTGATTTGAAAACAAATTTGATAAAAACTGAACTAAAGTTTGGGATACCCTTTTGGCCTGTACTTTCTAATTACTAGACAAACATTTTATTTTGGTAGAGGAAGATTGATCTTTGATTAGCGAAAAAAAAGTAACAACAAAAACAAACATGAAAACTTATGACACCTCTTTGATCTGTTTATCTTTAGATATGATTCCCAATGAGTCGTCAAATATTTTATTTTGGTGGAGGTATTGTATTGTTCAATAATTTTCATGATTAATCAATTAATATTATCTCTTGTTTCACAACCTCTTTTATTTTAGTCAGGTGAATTACTCGTCTTTTAATGAGGTTAGCTCTTAACCTTGATCTATATCTGTTATTTTGCATAGGTAGATAAACAGTGTGGACTTTGCTACACTGTTTTTGTAAATAACGGGGTATATTAAAGTACATAATTATTAGTTACAGTTATTAGCTACGGCGATTGGCTATTACTTCCATAAGATAGAGGGAGAGATGGAGGCAAATAGAGCGGCAAAGATGCTTTAAGACAGACATAGAGACAGACAACCAGACTGTTGTAGAGATTTTTAAAAAAAAACAGGGGCGTGTGTGTGTCTGAGAGAGAGAGAGAGAGAGAGAGAGAGAGAGAGAGAGAGAGAGAGACCAAGTGTCTAAGTACAAAGCAAGCTGACACATACACGACACTCACTGGTGTTAAATATGCAGACTGCAGGAATGTGTATGAGCTCACTTATCTGCTAATTGGTGCAAGTTATCGTTCTAAGAAAAAGATAACAATAGGCGTGCTTACCATGAATGGCATAGGTTTATTTATTAGCATGGCCTAATGAATATCATGTGTTATGATTTTGGTGACAAACGAAAGTAGACTTTCAATCTTTTTTCTTCGATTTCTTACCTCTCTCTCTCTCTCTCTCTCTCTCTCTCTCTCTCTCTCTCTCTCTCTCTCTCCCTCTCTCTTCCTCTCTCTCTCTCTTCTCTCTTTGCCACAAGCGTGAAGTCGACTATAGATCTTCACTAGATCTACACTCTCCATTACCTAGACGCCTAGATTCCAATCCAAGACTACCGGAGGAATAGCCATTTGGCATTTTGTCCGGTTACCGGAGAAATAGCCTTTTGGCTATTTGTCCGGTTACCGGATATATAACCACTTTCTAACAAATAAGGCCAGAGCCAGACTGCCGCTGGTGTCTGGGGTGGGTTTTTGGCTGGGCTGGGATTTCCGTATGAAACCTCTCTCTCTCTCTCTCTCTCTCTCCTTCTTCTCCCTCTTTCTCTTCTCTCTCTCTCTCTTTCTCTCTCTCTATCTCTCTATGTCTGTCTATCTCTATCTCCCATACTTTCATATATTTCCCCTACAAAATTAATGCCTTTTGTTCTTTCACTGTATCTCTTTGCATGGAGTTGCAATCTCTTCAGCTTCGCTCACTCCTCGCTCTCTCTCTCCTCTCTTCTCTCTGGTATATGTCAGGTTGCTCTGTGCTTAGACACTTAGGGTAGAATGCACAAACAAGACGTAGTTTACATATCGTCGTAACAGTATAAGAATAAAAAGGCTTACGACGAGACGTAAGCTACGCCATGTTTGTGCATTTCTACCCCTAATGTCTGTAGCGAGAGTGCGATTCTGGGCCATAGTAAAACAAAGACGATGGAAAAGGTATTCTGCACCAGCACCAATCATAAGTTCGTTCCTAGACTTACTTAGCCAATGATCTATGGGAAAATCCCATGCTCTAAGGGCTTGATTATGTTATGCGTTATCATCTTATGGTATCGCAAAGTCTGCAATGTATGTAGCGGGAGTCCTATAAGAATTCAGCTTGGGGGCGAACTGGCTCATGTGGTAGAGCGTTGGTCTTCATATCTGAAGAACCGCGGATCTAATCCCATGATCAGGAGAGTTAGTTGTCCTTTATTCGTCCCCTGTAACTGGTTGGGTCGGTGTCAGTATAATGTGACCGGCTGAGACAGGAGTCATGGTATCCCCGCCCTGTCTCGTGTGTGGCAGCACATAAAATTGTCAGACGTCAGTCTTGGGGCCCGTCGTCGTATAGGACTTCCTAGAGGAACCTATGAGAGGTTAAAATATAGAGAACATAATTATTCTATGGTTTTTGATGCCCTTCAGTTCAGTGGTTCATCAGTCTGTTAACTCCATCGTAGATTGAAGAAAGAAATGCACTTAAGATGTCTTTGTATATATTTTGTTTGTTTTTATCTTTCGCTCCCTTCTCTCACCCCCCTCTCTCTCCCCTCTCTCTCTCTCGCTCTCTCCCCTCCTCTCTCTCTCTCTCTCTCTCTCTCTCGCTCTCTCTCTCTCTCTCTCTCTCTCTCTCCACTCTCTCTTTCCCCTCTCTCTCTCTCTCATCCCTCTCTATCCCCCTCTCTCGCTCTCTCTCTATCTCTCTCTTTCTCACACTTCCTTTGTCTCCCCCTTTCTCTCACTCCTTCTATCTCTCTCTTTCTCTTTCTCCCCTCTGTCTCTCTAATACACGCACTCTTTCTCCCTGTCTCTCTCAGTTAACTTGTTGTTGCTAAAAAAAAAATCTTCTTTTAGAACCTTGTTTGTACTAGTTACCAGGAAATGATAATGAGACAGTTGAAGCACACACTTAAAACGAAAACATTACAAGCCCTCTTTTATCTGCCATTATTCGCAGCAATTTGTAAGCACGTCGTAAACCGCTTTAAAAATCAGACAAAAAACAATTTGGTTTGGTTCTTTATTTTTTTCTCAATAAAAACCTAAGGAATCTAGTATCTAGAATTAGATTTATAGTCGATTAAGAACTTTTTGTCACTGGTTTATTGAGTAGAACATTAACGCTTCCTTTAAATCTTTATCCTATGTGAGTGATAAAATGTTGCCTACACTGTTTCACTTCTTGGAATAAGATTTCGCTTCTTGGAATAAGACTGCGCAAAACAGTGAGAGATGTTCACCAAGCAGAAACGTCAAAGAGTCATTTTGTAGTATATCTAATTTTGTTTCCATTTGCGCGATTTGTGATTCTCTTTTAACACTCTTTTTACACAGATTTTAGTTAATTATCATACTTTAAAAAATGCGGAGAGAGAGACAGAGATAGAAAGAGAGAGAGGGAGAGAGAGAAAGAGAGAGAGAGAGAAAGAGAGAGATAGAGAGAGAGAGAGAGAGAGAGAGAGAGAGAGAGAGAGAGAGAGAGAGAGAGAGAGAGAAAGAGAGAGAGAGAGAGAGAGAGAGAGAGAGAGGGAGAGAGAGAGATAGAAAGAGGGAGAGAGAGAGAGAGAGAGAGAGAGAGAGAGACAGACAGAGAGAAAAGGAGAGACGTAGAAGAGGAAATAGATAAAGCGTGAGATAGCTTGTTAAAACATCCCATTCATTTGACACCTTCTACGTGTATTTCGACAAATCAAATAACGCCTTTCCAAAATTTTTGCACTCTCGCCCACCCAATAAAAATCGACAGACAAACGAAATGTGTACATAGATTATGATTAAAGAAAATCAGAAAGCAAACAAAGGTTTACGTTGAATTGTTGTGATAAGTTGGCCTAATAATATACTTTATCGAAACTTGACTGCAGAATGTATCAGTTGGGGCAACACTCGATAGAATGATGCCCTACTCAGGTCAACAATCGATTTTGTTTTTATCATTTTTCGAAAGGGAGCATGAGTGAAAGATGTCGATAATGAGACACTTTAGTTCTCCGGATAAGTCGCACTTTTATCACAATACTTATTATTTCGTACATGTGACAGTTTAGTTAAATTTTTCTCCAAACTGTATTGATCTTTGGCATGACACACACAATCAACAACATAAAAGTAGTTCTAATTATTATCTAGGCTAAGAATCACAAGACTTGTGTTACGCTCAATTTTGGACTGATGAAGGCTTGGGGTCAACCGTTCACGTTTTCTTTCTTTGTTTTTGTTTTTGTTTTGTTCTTTTTAATGGAATTTCTAGAGATGCAAATTACCTACTTTTAATTTTTTTTGTGACTTGCCATTGTTTACCAGCTCTACTGCGACATTAATATTTAGTAATCTTTATTATACTAAGATTGGTTCTAAAAAATCATATAAAGTAGCTATATATATATGAAGGGTGCAAGGGAAAAACAGGGAATGTCAGTTTTGGCGGTTTTTCATCCAACTTTGATTTCATATAGTTCAGGGTCTAAGCTAGCCTATACATTGATCATCAAACTTAAGAACAAGGAGAGTCAGCTAAAATTAGCATCAGAAAATACCTGCTGCAACCCAAAAACAGGGAATGTCATTACCTTGCAACATAAAAACCAGGAGGGTCAATAAATAAACCAATCACAAGCCTCAGTTTAGTCACATGACTAAACGTAACTAGGCAAATGGCGGATCATAACAGTCACCCCGAAATTACTGACAATCCTAAAAAAAAGAAAGATTAATGGCCGAAAAAGGGAAATTCAAAAGAAACAAAAACTATCAAGCCATGAGATTATTCTGACATTGATGATGAAGAGGAGGAGGAGTCATGAGTCATGTTGCATTAATTTTTTTAACTTTCTCTTTTTTTCCCCCTTTTATTGATCTTATGTTTTTCTACTTTTTCGTTTTGATGCATTCTCCAGTATGTATGAAGCTCAAATTTGATATTTGTTTGTGATTTATGTTTCAATTTGTTTTGTAATAAAGTAATAATCATATTGCGACAATGGTTTTATTTTAAATCACTTGGAAAGATGTCTGAGTAAGATTGCATATCGTACAACGCAAAAACAGGGAATGTCATTTACTGGTATGAATTACGTAATACCTCATAAGTTCAAAGCAGCATAAAAAAACATTGCAAAGTGTGATTTTCCTCATTGCTCAATGATTCATCTTACTTAAAAAAGCAAGAAAAGTTGTAATCAAAGCAGCAAAATAATATCAGAAGTCTTCAAACTTTAAATTTCAATTATTTCAAATGGCCAAAACTGACATTCCCTATATATATATATACGCCCATCGCACACCCCAAGGCCTTTTCCTTGCGTGCGCACTATTTTAAGGAATATCCATACGTTTTAATAGGTAAAAGCTTTGATTTTCATTATTTTGAAACGGAAGCTATGTCGATCAGTACAAAAAGATGCTATCACAAGAACGTATCAACCAACACAACATGTCTATGAGCTGGCGGGAAAAGGCTGATCACAGTTCCAGCAGTTTGCAGAAGTTTTCACGAAGTCGGTAACGGCCGATTTGGTGAATACTACTATGTAGTAGCTTACGCGTCAGCAATGTCAAATAACTATCTGCACGTGTATTTAAAAAAAAAATTAATAGCCGATTTGAGGCCGGGATCAGGGTCCACTGGAGGCCCCTAGGACGGCTTTACTCCACACCATTACATTAGGCAGGGAAAACTTGTGTGTATTGGTTGGGGGTTAACACATCCTTTTTAGGGGCCCAAATATTATTGGTTCTGTTTTTAAAAGAATACAGCCTTTAGCTACTTTTCATTTAAGTCATGTTGATTCTTTTTCTTCCTTCTACCCTTCAATTCCTTCTTTCATTCCTTTCTTTTTTTCTTCACAAACTTGAGGTCCATCTGTTAATAGTTATCCCTTGTCCCTAGGCCCCCTAGGCTCCCCGACCCGTTTTTTTTTAGTTTTTTTTTTTTATATAACTGATGTGTATAATTGTCTTGCTATGAAACTGTTGCCACTGCTTTTTTATTACTTAAAATGTGAAGCACTGTGCATCATCCCTCTTTTTGCAGATGTTGTTAATAGAGACCGTCCATTCCTTTAGTATCTGTGGTCTCGTGTTTTACGTCATGCCGCGTCATGACCCAATTCTAAACTGCTGTTTACTGTCTGCTACGGTCTCCATTCCTGCCGTGCTGGGATCGATCTACACACTCCGCGAGACTACAAACAGTGACGTCATGGAGGCTAAGATTGCAGGAGCACTTCGACAAAACACCACGTTGGTAACTTTATCTTTATATATAGAGGTCACAATATGGCACCTGATATTACGACGAACCTTTTGATAGAAAAAAGTTTACTTTTTTTTTTGCTGTTTGTTTGTTTTTTAGTTAATAAACAAACAAATATGACCAATAATTTTTCCTACCACAACGGTCATGTTTTTTCATTGAAATAATAATAATAATAAAATAATAATATACGAGAGTCTCTCAAATAACCATTTTTTCTTAAGTTCAAAAAGTTACATTCAATGTTTATTTCGCCTCTTAGGGATATTTAAAATTGTTTTTCTATATTTGCAAGAAACGATTAGCGATTTCTATAACGCTTAAAAATTCACTGCCTGCAGTTTTATCTTCCAGAAACATATTGTCAAGAATAGGTGACTTCATCTCGTGCTTGCTGCACCTCGGATCGCTCGGTGTCATGACATACCGCGAGTTTACTCAGAGTAGATCTGTCACCATGACAACCTTGCTGGCTACATCACTTTTCTTTATGCTAATCCGGAGTTGGGACAACTACGTATGCACTAGGCACTTTCAGCAGAGGTCTGGTAGCAGTGGAATGAGCGAGGCATCCTGGCTAGTGACTCTTGCGAGATCATTGAGGAAGAGGAATACAAAGACGAGCTTAGTAACAAACGTGTGGAAGATAATCTTCACCATAGGTGAGGCAGGTGATCATTTTTTAGCTAAAAAAAAAACAACAACAAAAATTGTAATCTTGAGTGGGATTTATGCTCGCAACCTTTCTATTGAAATCCATGAAACAGCTGCAATATGAAACGCGTGTCACACGGTCCTTCGGTAGCTTCAGAGAACAGGGAGGACAAGGAA
The DNA here is from genome assembly GCA_003991915.1 of Elysia chlorotica. Classification (NCBI taxonomy): domain Eukaryota; kingdom Metazoa; phylum Mollusca; class Gastropoda; family Plakobranchidae; genus Elysia; species Elysia chlorotica. Next base: position 82,088 of record RQTK01001088.1, read on the forward strand.
CTTGAGGAGCCACGCATGTATACACGGTGTCGAATAGCTTACTGTCTGTAGGCAAGAATCCTCTCCCTCCGGCTCTCCAGCTCATCGGGCCCAGTAACCATCCCGAGTGTCTATGCTCCCAGTCTCAGCGATCACACCTTGAAAGAAGTGGAAGACTTCACCTGCCTGGGCTCCACTATGACAAGTAACCTCTCATTTGGCACTGATCTTAATGTAGGCATTCGCCAAGAGCAAAACAATGGCCCGCCTGAGAAAATGGCATGGAGCAACGCCATGCTTGAGCACGCTCCTCTACAGTAGTGAGACGTGGACCCTATATATGCGCCAAGAGGGTCGACTCAATGCCTTTCACCTGCGAAATCTAAAAACGATTCTGGGCATCACCTACCAGGATCGTGTCCCGAAAAGGAGCAATCATACCAAGCATGTTTGCCCTCCTCTCGAAGAGGCGTCAACACTGGCTCGGTCACGTGATACGCAGGATGTCCGAATTCCAAAAGATATCCTGTATGGCAAACTGGTTACTGGCAGAACGTCTCTTAGATTTAAGGATGCCTGCAAGGAGAGACCTCAAGCTCGGCAACATCTACCCTACAGACTTTGGATCCACAACTGCTGAATGAGACGTCTAATTGCTCACATTAAAGAGTGGCATGTAGCTGTGCGAGAGAAGAAGAGAGGGCCAGTGGGGGGAAAAAAGAGTACGCATGCGCGAGAGGGCAGTATCAGTTGCAGTACCGGGAGATGACGACGCTGGTCTCCCCTGCAAAAATTATAAGAGGATCGGCACAAAAAAAACTCCATTGTCTCTCGAGACACGGCGCACGCCAACAGTCCTTAAACATACAATTCTAGATTATAGTGATTACACATTTTAGAGAACAGGGTATAGCTGAGGCGCTAGGGAGCTCGCAGAGCCAAAAGTCTACGGATGACTTGCTTACTAACTGACTTAGCTACCAGCGTTGCTCTGTGTTTAATTGAATGTAGAGAGATACAATTTTATGATAAATCAATCTTGTATAGTAATATGAATCAAATCATAATTTTAATTTTCTACCATGTATAAATATTTTCTCCCTCTGTTTTGATGATTTCAAAATACACCCCACCTCTCCATTTCCACAGCCTACGCCGCCATATTTTTCTCGCGGGACAGCGGTGCATGTTGGCGCGTGTTCTTCTTTATCTCTAGTTCCGCCAAGAACTGCTCTTTGATCGGTTCAGAGGACTTGGTTGATAGCTTACCTCCCTTTGATACACCTGGCTGTCAGAATTATCTCCCCTTCTACCTGGCTCTATTTAATATAGTCTGCAGTATTCTCTGCTACAAGGTAAAAGTTAGGTCAAAGAAAATAGAAATGCTTTCTTAACCTGAAAAAAATAGAACAACTGATATTTAAAGCTATATTTTGTAGCCTCGATTGCAAGGTTAAAAAAAAAAGTATTTGCAACTCATTCTACTTGTATTTGCGTATAACTGGCAAAGTAACAAATATTAAGCAATGTAACTTGTTTTCTATGACCACTATTTGATGATTGGGTGGGGGTGGGGGGAGGGGGAATAAACACAAGTATGAACAACAAATCGATTTAATTAAGATTTATGTAGCTTAATTGGAAGACATGAGTCATACTCTAGATTTTAGTTATCTCATCGTGCACTAGCGCCCACAGAGGTGTTAGTATTGCTAAACCGTACATTTGTATTATTAAGTAGATAACATTATGTGCCTAAACCATTTTTAATACAAACCCCCTCACCCTCAGCTTGGTAAATCAGCGTGCAAGGTCTTGCTCCAAAACGTCGGCTTTTCTCTTCCGCTGACCTTGGTGACTCCTTTGACATTCGGCCTTTTGTGTTTGTCGTATGGCAATTCTGAAGACATTCAGGTTCGTGAAAAAGAGGTTCTATTTGTACAAAATAAGCTCTTTTCTATTTTAACATCGTTTTGGTGCGACAAATGCCATATACAGCGACATTTCAAGACTCATCTCACTATTTTACGTGCTGGCAAGACTGGAAGATCATAACACATGTCTTACAAATAAATTGTCCGGTAGTGGAATCGAACCGGGTGCATTCCGAATAGAAGTTGAAAACTTTAACGCCTGAACCAGTTCGCTCTTGGCTTGGCGGTACGCGTATTTATCACCAACACCAGAAAATATCGACTTATAGGAAAAAAGCTCCAGATAACTTGCAATCGAAACGATTGCAGTGTATACCAGTTACCGTACATGCTTCAAGATTTTGTTGATACAATCTCTAAGCAAATGCAAAAATAAACACACTAAAATAAAATAAAAGACTGTAAGTTTTATGAGACTGGCGTTTTAATCTTTATCGCGTAAAACGCACCCAACTCTTTTTTTTCAAATCTGTTTTTATATTTTTTTCTGTTTTATAGAAATTCTTTGGCTGTTCCTTTTCTTGGGCTTACAACAACACTGACATTTCATTGAGTGAGCACTTGCGTCAGTTGACAAAAGACAATTGGCTGTTGGCGGCTCTAGCTGCACACGTCTCGCTCATCTACGTCACAAGGCACGTCTGGTTATACCGCGCAGCGAGAATGGCACCTACCGAGCGGTAAACAATGGAATTAGATCACTTGAATCTCCTGGTGAAAAGTTGCATCAAATTAAGAAAAAAGATGATACTTCAATTAGGGGAATTTCAAATTGAGTTTTGATTGAAATATTCTAAATATTATGCTTCAAGTTTTAAAAAAAACTTATAAGAACACTAATTAGGATATTTTGCTAATTCACGTTCGTTCTATAAACTATGGCATATAAATTTATAGTAGGATTATATTAAAAAAATTATAATGTGTTTGTGAGTGTTTATATATGCCTATTCCTAGTTATTTTTTTACAATTAACAATCTACTGATCTGCCTGTGGTGGCAATCTATCTACGGACTAACTATGTTTAAACTTTGCTTGGGCCAGACTGTTTGTCCAGCCGCTGTACTGTGGGGTTCTGCTGGACACGTCCATGTTGGTCAACAGGCGCAGAGTGGACGTCGAGGCCAGGGAGAAGATGGTCAGTTTGGTCTCGCGACTTTCTTAATCCTTGTCTGCTTGTCTGTCTGCGTATCTGTTTGCTGTCTGTCTGTCTGTCTTTATCTATCTATATATCTATTAATCTACCTATTTATCCATATATCTATCTACATAGAGCTCTTAGCTCTCTACCTATTTATTTATCTATCTATCAATATCCCTGTATCTCATATTCTTTCTTTTCTTATCTTTATTTAAGTATTTTCTGTATCCACTAAAATATTGTTTACCGCTCTTACTCGCCTCTTCCGTGTCCATCTTTCACTGTTTCACTTATTTTACCCACATCGACTGCATTTTGTTTGATTGTATTTGTATCTTTATATGTCTGCCAGCATGTCTCTTTCTCTTTACACTTCTATCTACTTAACTCTCAATGTCTCTCTTTTTCACTCTAGACAGAAGCCAAATGGGAACAAACTCACACGGAGCAGGATGTTGGTGACTTTGATCTCGCCACAGCCAGGTCAAAGCTGAGAAAAGATACGACTCCTGTTATTTACATATGTGCCACCATGTGGCATGAAACCGAGAACGAAATGGTGCAGATGCTGAAATCCTTGTTCAGGTCATCATCATCATCATCATCATCATCATCATCATCATCATCATCATCATCATCATCATCATCATCATCATCATCATCATCATCATCATCATCATCATCATCATCATCATCATCATCATCATCATCATCATCATCATCATCATCATCATCATCATCATCATCATCATCATCATTATCATCATCATCATCATCATCATCATCATCATCATCATCATCATCATCATCATCATCATCATTATCATCATCATCATCATCATCATCATCATCAT
>RQTK01001088.1:86221-108245 GCA_003991915.1 Elysia chlorotica
TAGTAGTAGTGGTAGTAGTAGTAGTAGTAGTAGTAGTAGTAGTAGTAGTAGTAGTAGTAGTAGTAGTAGTAGTAGTAGTAGTAGTAGTAGTAGTAGTAGTAGTAGTAGTAGTAGTATTGTTATTATTTACATCATCAAATCACTCTTATATCGTTCTTTTATCAATCCTTCGTGTACCTGTAACTCTCTCTCTTTCCATCTCGGTATCCGTAAATCCCTCCATTCCTCTCTGAATCTGTAACTCCCTCCATCTATTTCTTTATATGTAACTCCCTCCATCCATCTCTTCAACTTCAACTCTCTCCATCCATCTCTTCACCTGTAACTCCCTCCATCCATCTCTTCATCTGTAACTCCCTCCATCCATCTTTTCGTCTGTAACTCCCTCCATCCATCTCTTCCTCTTTAACTTCCTCCATCCATCTCTTCATCTGTAACTACCTCTATTCATCTCTTCATCTGCAACTACCTCCATCTATATCTTCATCTGTAATTCCCTCCATCCATCTCTTCATCTGTAATCACCTCGACCCATCTTTACGTCCGTCATATCCTCAATCCATTTCTTTATGTGCAATCCCCCCCCCCCCCTCTGGCCGCCCCAGATTGGACTCTGACCAGAGCGCCAGGAGAAACGCTCAGCTCTTCTTCAACATCAGCGACCCGGACTACTACGAGATGGAAGGTGATGCAGCGAGATAACTTTGCCTTTTTGCTTGTTTGTTGGTTTTGGTTTCTCAACGTCTGTTGTTAACAACTTGTGGGCTGTTTTCTCGACTTAATACTGACAGTGGGAGGGTATTAGAACTTTTGTCGTAACCGTTAGGGAGGTGTAATCAAGATCAAATCCGGGAGTTCATATTTATGTCTTTCCACGTTCTCTCTGTATTATTTAGACGCAGCAGCTTTGATTCTTTGACCTCAAGCACATAACTACTTCGCTCAATCAATTAATCAATCCTATAATTTTTTTATCACTCAGTCAATTTCTATTCTGTATATCCCTCTGTCCGTTGGTCAGTCTGTTTGTCTGTCTCATTGTCTGTCTGTTTCTTTACCTGTCTGACTGTCTCTGTCACTCTATCTCTATCTCTATCCCCTATACACCTATCTCTCTCTATTCATTTGTCTCTTACCTGCTCCCCTGCGTTAAACCCAACCACAGCTCACATCTTTTTTGACGATGCGTTCGAGGCCCACGGCGAGACGGAGGAGGAGTACCGGGTGAACAGCTTCGTACGCCAGCTCGTCAGAGTCATGGATGTTGCGGCAAGGTAAGTTCTCCCGTAAGTTTTCTTCACCTGCTACCTAGAATAAATCAATTAGTCAGTCAATCCATTAAACAATCAATCAATCAATCGATGCTAATGTATCAACTTGTATCAATTAACCAATCAATCAATCAGTCAGTCAAAACTTTCCGTTTTTCCAACAACAAAAGTCATTAACTCTCTCTCACTCTCTCTCTCTCTCTCTCTCTCTCTCTCTCTCTCTCTTTCTTTATAAGAAAGGGGTCCTGGAGGCTAAAATGTAAAGTCTTCTTATCAACTAAAATTATTAATTGTTCTCATCATTTCACTAACGCTTTCGTCTTTTTTTTCATTTTCCTATTCCTTCCTTTTTCCTTTTTCTTTTTCTCTTCTTTCTAAGTGTGTATGTCTGTCTGTCTGTGTGCACGTGTGTTAGTCCATCTTCACTCTCTGTATTTATCTACTTCTCTCTCTCCCTTCTCTCTCCCTCTCTCTCTCCCCCTCTCTCTCCTCTGTTGTTTTTTGTTTGTTTGTTTTAGGCAGGAAGATCAAGGGACTGGGAGGTGGCTTAGTGGTTAAGCGCGCGGCTTCAAGCGACTAGGATTCTGTCTCACCTTCAGGACGAAAAAAATGCGTGCCTACTGGTTAGATTCTCTCAGTATAATGTGAAAGGGGTCCTGGAGGCTAAAATGTAAAGTCTTCTTATCAACTAAAATTATTAATTGTTCTCATCATTTCACTAACGCTTTCGTCTTTTTTTTCATTTTCCTATTCCTTCCTTTTTCCTTTTTCTTTTTCTCTTCTTTCTAAGTGTGTATGTCTGTCTGTCTGTGTGCACGTGTGTTAGTCCATCTTCACTCTCTGTATTTATCTACTTCTCTCTCTCCCTTCTCTCTCCCTCTCTCTCTCTCTATCTCTCTCTCTCTCTCTGTGTCTCTCTCTCTGCTTTTCTGTCTGTTTAACTGTCTGTCTATCTTTTCTCTCTCCTCCTCTCTCTCTCTCTCTCTCTCTCTCTCTCTCTCTCTCTCTCTCTCGATATTAATGTCTCTTTATCTATCTCGATATTTATGTCTCTTTATCTATCTCGATATTTATGTCTCTTTATCTATCTCGATATTTATGTCTCTTTATCTATCTCGATATTTATGTTTATTTATCTATCTCTTCTTTTAACAATTAATGGTGCCACGCATCACGGGCAAACTACACCATTTAGAACCCTGAAATAATTTGGTATGTTGGGGTAATTTGGTACAATGTTGTCGACGGTAATAATATTTTTAGCTAAAAGCATTGATTTTAGCAAGTAAAAGGTAAAATGTTTATTTCATTACTCTGCGAAAAATATATCGACATGCGAATGATTTCCGGTACGAGGAATACCGGTAAGGGCTAAATCCAACGCAGTGATTATCCGCATCCCGGGATGAGAATAATACAGTTCCGTTATTCGCATCCCCCCTTACGAAATCACACAGACTATTGTGGGTTTCATGGGGATATGACGAGACGAGGCCTATTGGATCTATCTCTTTTAAAAAACTGTCGGTTGGTAGGCTAACTGGAAACTATGATTTTGCCAACTGAATTGGTAGGGTGGGGTTTTTTTTGTTTTTTGTTTTTTTTTAACTCTTTTCACGTAGTGTCTCCATGTTTTTTTTGGTCTTTTTAACAGTACAAAATTTAAATACAATGTATTTTTTTTCTGAAGGTGCTTGTACAGTAGCATGCATTTGATTAGCTTAAGAACTGTTCATTTATCAAAAATATATGATACAGCATGTTAATGCTGTACACAGTTGAGAGACTTTTAACTTGCACATAGTAGGCCTAACCTAAAGACTTATTTTTATGTAAACTACGTCTTGCAACGTTCGTGGTTCGAGACCTACTGGTTGGGTCAGTGTCAGTTTAATGTGACTGGCTGGGACAGGAGTCGTGGTATCCCCGACCTTTCTCGTGTGGTATAGCACATACAATTGTCAGATGTCAGTCTTTATTTGTGCTCTGTTTCTCTACCTTTTTCCAAACCAACCATGGACATAGTTCTACGCTTAGCTCTTGGTTGTGAAGTGTTATTTCCATTCTCTTCTCTCTCTCTCTCTCTCTCTCTCTCTCGCTCAGATCTAGATCTAATAATCAAACTTCTCCAATCTTATCTTTTTATTTGTGCTCTCTCTCTCTCACTACCTTTTTCCAAACCAAACATGGACATAGTTATAGTATACGCTTATCTCTTTAACTGTGAAATGTTATTTCCATTCAAATGAATATGAGCTCAGAAAAAGGGGGAGGGGGGGGATACAATCGAGGAGAAAAACTGCAGCCTTACGGGGGGATGCGAATAACGAAATTGATGAGAATAAAGGCAGCCAAATCCAAAGTAAAAGTCGGAAGTTGAGCGTCTGACGGTCTAAAGTCTAAACTCTAAAGCAGTCTTTTCAGAAAGCTTCGTGCTCTTTTTTATATCAACAGAGCAATTTCAAATTAAATTTAGAAATACATAATCTAGATTAGACCTAAATCTAAATTATAGATCTAGATCTAGACAGAGGTAGATTAGATCTAGCCTATAGAATCTAGAGCTAGATCAAGAAATAATACACCGTCAATCGAGACTGTCAATGTTGTTTATCCCGAGATCTTGACAAAGTAAGGTAAGATGAAATTTTCAATCCTGTTCTCCACATTCTCTTTCTCTTCATCCCGTTCGGTTTAATCCAAGGTGTCCAAAAAATAGAAGATCAAGTCATCAAATTGAACGAAGTGAAAAGATTTTTGCACATCAAGGAAAAAAGTGATTTTATTTCCTTTAATTGTAACCATAGATAGGACCTAGTGATACTTAGAGGGTATTTTTCAGTCCACACAATCAGCATATACTCCAAAAATCTTAACTCTTCTATCTATATGCGCACTGTTTTGTGTTATTTTCTCGAGAATTCATATTTCGGTTGTTTGATATCTATTGTTGCTAAAAACAAAACAAAAATACAAAATTGCACAGCTAGATGCGAATATGTTCGAAAATATAGCTCACTCTGATAACTTGTTGCAAGTTTATGTATATTTCTGTGACTTTGCCTTTTACTTTCGGACGCCTTGGTTTCATCACTTTCTTTCATATTCCTATTTGTACTTATTAATTTTGTCCTCTCTTAGCAACTGAAGTTGTTTTTCAATTGTTAAAAATGTGATGTGTTTTCTCTCTCTGCCCAGGTGATGTACATGTACTACTTCCTGGGCCATCAGCTCATGTCCGAGCCGACCAGTCTAGCGGTCAAGCGAGTCCGGGCTGACCACACGTTTATCTTAGCACTGGACGGTGCGCTACTAACCATTTTTGCCATGCTCCAGTTCTTCAATTATTTATAGGGAGGAGGCGCACCCCTAGTTTTTCTAGGGGGGGGGGGGGGGGGGCGGGGCGAAGTGCTATTTTGTTGTTTAAAAAGTTTTGTTTGTGAATTATTTGTAGGGAGAAAGCGCACTCTTAGTTTCACGGGGGCCAAACTGTCGCGAAAGATAGAGTGTTGTTCTCCCAATCGGGAAGTGATCGATTGGAAACCCACGATCGGACAAACTTTTTTGTGTCCGCTTTCTTCCCCCATAAGTTGGGTCGGTATCAGTAGGCTATAAATATAATCTGACCGGCTGATACAGGAGTGCTGGTATTCACGCAATGTCTCTCGGTGTCGCAGCAAGGCATTTTGCCAGACATTGGTCTTGGGACCCGTCCACGATCCAGATTTGCTACTGCCGTTAGACGTGAAGAACTCAACTCACTCAACTGACTCCTAGTTTGACTTCCATAAGGTTTCCAGGGAGGATCTTTTTTACGTGGCATGGCGACAAGACTCATGACCTGTAATAATTACTCCAAGTTCTGTCCTACAGGAGACAGTGCAGGGAAACCTAGCTTTCAGTCTCAACTGTCTCTATACCATACTGACACTGACCGAAGCAGTAAGGGATTCCAACAAGTAAATTTGCCCGACCATGGGTTCAATAACTAGGGCAATTTTTTTTATAGAAGAAAGCTAAACTCTAACCTACTTTATTGTCATCTGTGTATATATACGGCGGCGGTACCCCAAAGCGGGATAACCGGGACTTGGCCTGTCTCATTTTTTTTTACACCGAACTAAACAAGTAGGGAAAAACGCCGTCGCCAAAACAGGAATCGAAATGGCTGTTGGTAATAACTCTTTCAAAATTTTGCCACAGTCGATCTCAAGCAGAAAACAACGACTTTTTGCACGGATTTTAAAAAGAGGGTATGAATGAAAGTCTTAATTTGGTTGTTGTTATTTTTTTTAATGGGCTCCTTCTTTTATTAAGCTTTGAAGATGCAATCCATATAGGGGAGTTTTTCTAGCAGAAGGTCCTTCCATGGAGCCGTGCTGCTATTAAGTTTTGGAATCCATGTACGTTCCATAGGCAATGCTAACCCACACTTTTCTTCAGGTTTAGGTACAACGGCCGAATTCAATTTACTACTTTTACCATCCCATAAAAATCTCAGCAATGTTTGTTTTAAGAGCTCGAACATTTCATCTGAAGGATTTGGTAGGGAATGTATACTATTTTGGATAGTATTAATTTTTTTTTAAATCGCTACTTTACCATTCGGTGTCAAGTTTCTTCTCTGCCAAATTTTAAAAAAAATTCGTTTTATGTTATTTAAGGCTTGAATCATGTTTAAATTTGTTATATCATGTAGAATGGTAATAGGAGGGTTCCATTCGAACTCTAAATGTGGGACAAACTTTACCTCTGGCGTTCTAGGGCACCCAAACCGAACCACTTTGGTTTTTTGAATATTCATCCTTAAACCTTAGTACATTTCAAATTCGTTCAAAAGATTTATAGGCATACAGTGGGCAAAGCATTCTTTGGATCAGTCGATAATAAAGACGTGTCACCGGCATATTGAGATATCTTGATGTCCATTACCATTATCTTATATCCTTTGGCATTGGGATCTCGGCGAATTATATTGGCCAGAACTCCTCCTGCGATGAGGAACGTGTAAGGCGACAGAGGGTCCCCTGCATACAAACTCTTTCTATATTGAGCCAATCAGAGACAGTGTTGTTAACAATTGCTCTTGAATTGATTTGGCAGTTGAATAGTTTGATCCATTTATTTGTATCAGTGCCTAGATTAAAGAATGACCATTCTGCAGAATTAAATGCTTTTTCAAAGTCTATAAGAAGGATCATTCCATGTTCTTTTTTAGATGCACTCAGACGCTATTTTATATTTTCAATAGCGTTACAGGCCGCCAGTTTTTGCCATTTTTTACTAGACCTTGGAATGAATATGATCAGCCCTTCGCGAAGTGTCTGCGGGGGGGGGGGGGGGGAGGGGAACCGGTGTCCCAGTTATAGTTTACAGTTGATCAAAAATTGACCTATTTCCCTCCAGAAAAAACTCGTAAAACTCGACTGTAAAGCCACTAGACCCCGGGCTTTTGTTGTTTTTCATGTTCTATATAGCGCTTGAGTTGCTTCATGGAATGTTATCTTTCCTCTTAATGAGTCCATTTTCATCATCATTGAGTCTCGTGATGTCGTTATTGTGTCGAGAGTTCAAATTCACCCCTTAGAGTGAATACTGCCTCGATTTGTGTAATTTCTCATAAAAACGCCTGACCTTTTCTTTTTTTGCTATCTCTTTGTTATCTTCTATTTCAACATCCTCATCATTAATTTCAGACGTCATGTGTTTTGAGATGAAATGTATCCGCTCAAGATTACAAAAGTACCGAGTTGCTTTTTCACCATCGTGCTTTCAATCTTATAAAAACTGCTTCGAGGACTTTTGCTCGTAGCGGTTCTAATTGTTCTTGTTTTTTCCATTAGTAATGCCGAACTTTGTTCATTGTCTTTCTTATTTAAGCTTTCTAATACTTCCTCTAATTGCCTTAGGTTGAAATTCCTACGCTTGTTTAGTTATATAGACCATTAAATAGCGACACCGCGGGCTTCCACCAGGGGGCTTTCCCAAAATAAATTAGAATATATGTAGGATTAAAAGTCCTCATCGCGTACGCTATCTAAATTTCCTCTGTTATAAGGTGAGGCTCATAATAACATTTTTTGTTCTCGCGTATTGTTTCTCTTACACTTTCAACAAATATCTCGTCGTGCAGTAAGGTGTTGTTAAACTTTCAGAGAGTTTTACCTTTTTCCGTATTAAGTAGTTTCAAGGATAGTGTGACTGTAGAGTGATCCGATTCATATCCCAGCTCAACTGAGCAGGGTAGTAATTAACCTAATATTAAAACAAAAAAGTCACGGCGACCCATTTGAACAGTGGTGTTGCCTATGATTTGTCGCCATGTAAATTGTTCTACCCCTGGATCTTCTTCCTTCCATACATCTGCAAGGTTGAGATCAAAGATCAATATAAAGGCTGCTCCTCTATCTCTAGAATTATTTACTTGTCGATAATTTTTACCGTCTATTTGAGGTTTTAAAAGTAAATTCCGATCAGCAGTAAAAATGACATGTTCATTGTTTATTTCTTTAATAAGTGCAGATAGATTCATATAAAAATTCGGATGATCTTTATTAGGGCCGTAAGTAGATGCCAATGTCATCCTGACGATTTCTAATGAAATATCAAGAAAAATAAAATTACCTCTTTGTTTTCTTTTCTCTAGCTGGACATTTTTGTTAAATAAAATAGCTATTTCTCCAGCTTGTGATTGCAGTAGCTAAAGGAAGCAGTATATCCCCATTCAGATATAGCCCGCTCACTCTCCTTCAGAAATGGGTATCTTGGAGAAAAATTAATTATAGGATGTTTTCCCCTCTCAAGGAATGAAAAACAACCCGTATCTCTTTGAAACTATTAAGTGATCCGACGTTTATATTGGTATCAGTAATTGTGTTCAACAGTATTGTTTTTTTGAAAATGTTATACTATACAACCAACACCGTATACACGCTGCGACTTCTTTCCATTTCATGTTAAGTGGCTTTGAACAATATAGCGGTGAAACATACATATAAACAAACACCAATACATAGAGTAAATAATCATAATATGTACAAAAGCAAGACGTTGCGATTCAAAAAGAACCAAAAGTTTAGTTGTGTTTGACAGTCAGCTTCCCCAGCTTTAGGAGCAAGGGATAATGTTGTGATTAGGCTAAATAAAGCCTAGAAAGTTTAAAGTTGAAAAGAGAGAGAGAGAGAGAGAGAGAAGGAGAGAGAGAGAGAGAGAGAGAGAGAGAGAGAGAGAGAGAGAGGGGGGGGGAGAGGGGGAGAGAGAGAGAGAGAGAGAGAGAGAGAGGGAAGGGGGGGTGGGGAGAGAAGGCTTTACTGTTGGGTTTGGTTTAATGAGAAAAAAAGGAGAGACAAGAACAAAAGGAGAAAAACTAAGTAAGACAGCATTATTTAAATTATTTCAGTGTTCATACATAACATCTTTTGTAAAATTAATCTATATAAATTTATATCACTGATTAACTAGTTATATAATCAAAGCTGCTCTGTCCATCTCTAATCACTAAAAAATCAAAATTCAATAGACCGTAAAAGGGTTTGTGAAAAAAAGTATTGATATTGTGTAATTTTTAACATCTTGATATTGTGTAATTTTTAACATCTATTGTGAGGTCAGTTTATATTTCGTAGAAGTCAACGCTGCCTTCATAAGTCGATTCAAAAAGAGACATAACTGAAAGCATCGACGAATCAAGTTGTGCACCCTTTTTACTGTAAAATATCTTATGAAACAATGTGTTGGTGTGGTGCCTTTCTTTTTTTAAAATTAAGCTGCACTGAGCAAGTTTATTTATTCTCTATTGCTCTGTAGGTAAAACTGAGTCTGTCCTGCCCTCCCCAGGTGACGTGGATTTCCAGCCTCAAGCCGTGCAGATACTGGTCGACCGCATGAGCAAGTCGCCGAGTCTAGGCGCGGCTTGTGGCAGGATACACCCTATAGGTTCAGGTGGGTTACAGAATACACCCAATAGGTTCAGGTGGGTTACAGAATACACCCTATAGGTTCAGGTGGGTTACAGAATACACCCAATAGGTTCAGGTGGGTTACAGAATACACCCTATAGGTTCAGGTGGGTTACAGAATACACCCAATAGGTTCAGGTGGGTTACAGAATACACCCTATAGGTTCAGGTGGGTAATTATACACCCGATCGGTTCAAGCGGGTTACAGAATACACGCGATAGGTTGCACAACGTAGATAAGTTACCAAGGATACAATGTTTAGAAACCGACACACCAAATTATAATGTGTTAAGCGGTTGTGTTGTCCACTCGCCAGGTCCTATGGTGTGGTACCAGAAATTCGAATACGCGGTGAGCCACTGGCTGCAGAAGTCCACCGAGCATGTCCTGGGCTGTGTGCTGTGTAGCCCAGGCTGCTTCAGCCTGTTCCGAGGCTCAGCCCTCATGGACGACAACGTCATGAGAAAATACACGACCACGCCCACTGAGCCCAGGCACTACATACAGTACGACCAGGGTGAGCTGTAAAAGAAAACGTAGACTCGCTCTTTCTCTGTCTCTCTTTTTCATTCTCTCTCTCTCTCTCTCTCTCTCTCTCTCTCTCTCTCTCTCTATCTATCTATCTATCTATCTATCTATCTATCTATCTATGAAGATTTGAATTCAAAGTAAGTAAGGGTTCTGCCATATATTATTATTAGTAGAATCAAGGGGTTCTTCTCGAACGGCTCTAAGCAGCTCAACCTATAATTAGGAATATATAAAGAGAAAAAAAAAGAAAGAAGAAAAAAAAGGGAAAGAAATTTAAAAAAGAAAAGATAATTTCATTTAATGAAAAAAAAAGGAGGAAGCAAAAATATATTAACTGATGTCAAGATGTCTAAAAGTTCCCCTTTCAAAAAGAATTGCCTTACATACAATTACACAGTATTCAACCTGTTCGTATGAATGGGTACTCCAGCTTGTATATATATGTATATATATATATATAATACCCTTCTCCTACCTTTCTTTTTCCTTCCCACAGGTGAGGACCGTTGGCTGTGCACCCTCCTCCTCCAGCAAGGCTACAGAGTCGAGTACTGCGCCGCCTCTGATAGTTTCACCTACGCCCCTGAAAGTTTTCAGGAGTTCTACAACCAGCGTAGACGGTGGACGCCCTCAACCCTGGCCAACATCCTAGACTTACTGCAGGTAATTTTAGTCATCAAGTGTGGCATGAACACTGGCCAACATTCTAGACTTGTTACATGTAGGTTTACACAGTTATAATCATCAAGCATGGCTTACAGCCAATTCTGGGCAACATTATAGACGTACTACACGTAGTTTAACACAGTTTCAATCATCATAAATGGCTTTAGGCCATAAACTTTGACCATTATCCCTATACTTTTTACAAGTCATTTTAAATATTCAAGACTTATCATAGATCGCTGCAGATATTTAAAACTAATGACAGGTCTTTTTTAGTCGGTTCTAGCACCAATCTTCTGATTATGAAGTTCCCGATCTGTTTCCGACTGTGCCATTTGTTGATGTTTTTTTTTATAGTTGTTGTTGTTTTTGTTGCGTCCAGCATCAGTACTATATAGGCTATGTTGTGACGGGTCCCAAGACTAAGATCTGGCAACTATACTTGCTGCCACACAGAGTTAGTGCGGGGAGACCTGGTAACCAATGGGGGAAAATTGGATAAACAATTTTGATTGATCGTGGGTTCCGAACCCTTGACCTCCGATTCGGAAACCAACACTCTACTTTTTGCGCCAGTTGGGCCCGATTATGCTACAACGCTCCCTTCTGATTATCTGAGCGTCAGTATAAGGTATAATGTGGGTTTAGACAGAAGTCGTTATATCCCCGCTAATCATTCGTGTGGTTGTGACAAGACGAAGAAATATTCTATTCTGTTTTTTGGGGGGATTCGTCCAAAACTGTGTAGCCTTTTTTAGTGACGATGGATGTTGAAAAACCAAACTTCAAACAACAAAAGAAAGTTACACCCAATAAAGAATATTTGAACAAAAATTATAAATAACATAAAATATTAGCTCAGACCTTTTGACTTACTTAAGACAGGGTGGAACTGTGTTTATAAAATTGTTTGTTCAGCTCATGTGGCCTACAAAGTAACAGTTATAGTTGTAACTATTACTGTGATTTCTACATGGACAGTGAATGATTTTTTTTTAGATTGAAAGAGTTACTGGTTCGTGAAGGGTGGTCTCTATTTATTTCTCTTCCAGAATTGGAAAGACATGAGCGCAAAGAATCCAGACATCTCCGTCCTTTATATCGTGTACCAGATGTTTGTCTTTGTCTCTGGTAGGTTAGTTCACTATCTTAAATTAAATAAAACTGAGACGCACTGCTTATCTTAACCTTGAAAGGTTTATAGACATAGACTGAATTTAAGATAGTTTGATAAAACCTCAATATTTTAGGTTAATAAAAAGTCGATTCGTAAGCTTACAAACCATAGATTTGTTTTATTATCGTTTGAGACAACACGACTGTCGTAACGTAAAAAAATCTAAGTCGTACTGACTAATTACTCATTATCTTAAGCTTTTAAAAAATTATTCATAGATGCACTGTAACCAGAGTAGTTTGAGACCACTGACTATTTTAAACTTATCAGCTTTAAATACATGAACTTAATTTGAAAGGTTGAGATCGTGTGAATGTCTTACATTAAAATATTTTAATTAAGACAAACTGTCTTTAATTAGATAAGATACAGACGCACTAAATATCTCTTATTGAAATTAATGTGAGATACACTAACTATCCTAACCTAGATATCAAGAGACATGGACTTGGTTTGAAATAGTTTAAAACGCACTGACTGTCTTAAGTTAAGACATCAATGATCTAAATCTCAACCTTCCGCTTAAAAACCGTGCGCTCTACCCCAACTCAAATAAAAAAAAAACATTTTATTCTTCATACTACCTAGGTCTGATCACTCCTGCCACCATCTTCCTGCTGATTGTGGGCGCCATCACAACAGCTTATCCCACAATCCCTCTATATGGAGCTCTCCTGCTTAACTTACTTCCGGTGGCCATCTTTGTTGTACTTTGTGTTAAAGGCTCGCCGAAAGCTCAAGTGAGTTTGGCTACACCGACTGTGCAGGGATTAACCTAAGTTAGTCGGTGAAAACTCTAGACGTTTTATTTGTACCCAGAATAAGAGTAACCGGAAAATATAATAACTTATTCGTTAATAATCGAAAACCTGGAGTGTTACTTTACGGAACACATAAATTTTGATTTTTATGCTTAAATGTTTCACCTTTAAAAAAATGAATAAATAAATAAAAAAAAACTATATAATATATATATATATATATATATATATATATATATTTTATTGCAGTGTTTTTTGTTTTGTTTCTGGACTATTAATGTCATATTTCCAGAAGAAGAAGAAGAAGGAGAATGAGAATAAGAATAATAAGAGTAAGAATAATAACAACAACAACAAGTACCGCTAGTTGTTATAATTTAATTCATAATATTTATCTTGGGAGCGCTGGGGTGCCGTAGATAGTGCTCTTTATTGACTAACTTTAGTATATTGCAGCTTATGGTGGCTCTGTCTATATTTAGGATTTCGCTGAATGTAGATATTTATTATCTTAAAGTTTCAGATTTTTTGTCACTGTCAATCTTGTCGCGATCACATAGACTTTGTGCATTTTTCTGGTACGTTGAGGGGTGCAGTGTGTTCTCTGTGTTGATTATCTGTACAACGACTATTGTGGTAACCAAGTATGATTAACATTCTCCTATTCTTCATTACGATGTACATATATATGAATCCTCAGCTCAAATCCGTGAGTCAGAAACAAAAATGTATTATATTTCCCTAAGCCCTCCTCCTCCTGCCATCTCCTTACTTTCTCCGTTTGCCTTCCACCCTTTCTCCTCCCTTCCTTTTCCTCCTTACCATCTACTAATTCTTACCACCCCTTCTGCGACCCTCTCCCTGCCTTCCCTCTTTCTTTTCACCTGCCACCGCTCCCCCACCTCCTTCCCCTAAAAACCATTCCTCATATCCCTTCCTTCATTCTACTTATCCTTTCCTCGGTCCCCTTCTTTCTTCATCCTGTCTCTTCCTCTCTTTTCTCCTTACCAGTACCACCACATTCTCCTCCGTTTCTTTCCCATTCTCCTCTACCCACTAAATTCTTTCCTGCGCAACCCCTTCAGCCTTACCCCACCCCTCATACCTCCCCCTCTCCCCAAACAACTTCCAGCTCGCCTACGCCTCGGTGCTGTCTATTCTCTACGCCATGGTGATGATGGTCGTGATCGTGGGCCTGCTGCGCCAGGCGGCCACCAACGGTTTCTGCTCCGTGTCCACAACCTTCTTGGTGAGCGTCATCTCCATCTTCGTGGTCACCGCGGCGCTGCACCCCAGGGAGATGCTCTGTCTGTTGCACGGCTTCCTCTATTTCCTGTGGTCAGTGGGTTTCACTGTGGTTCGGGGAGTGGTTGATAGAGTGGTTTGATATCGCATCATCTAGTGAGCTTCTTAGAGTAGTTCTTGTGTGGTTGATACTGTGTTTGTAATGCTGTTTCTATTATTGAGGTATCGGTTTACAAAGTGGTGCTTTAGTGATTCACAGAGTGGTACTAGAGTAATTCACCGAATGGTGATAGGGCGGCTTACAGAGTGGTGTTAGAGTGATTTACAGAGTGGTGATAGGGTGGTTTTTCAGACTGGTGTTAGAGTGATTTACAGAGTGTTGCTATAGTAATTTACAGTGTGGTACTAAAATGGTTTACAGAGTGATGCTGGAGTGATTTACAGAAATGGCTTTGGTCTGGTTGATAAATTGTTAAATGCAGAAGATGAAGAGATAGATTCAGAGAGAGAGAGGGAGGGAGAGAGAGAGAGAGAGAGAGAGAGAGAGAGAGAGAGAGAAAGGGGGGGGGGAGGGGTGTGGGGATGGGACTCCTAACATGTTTAAAAGAATTGCATTTTTATAAAATTGTATGAGAGATTCGGTAGAATTGAAGTTAATGAAGTAGTTGTATAGTGGTTCATAAACTGTCCGTATCGCGTGTCTGATAAAAGTCGTTCTGATATACTTTATCGCGTGCACAGCGTATTTGATAGAGTGGTGCCAATATGTCTGGTAGAGCAGCTGGTAGAGCAGTGCTAGTGTGTTGAATAGATCAGTACTTGTGTGTCGGCAGAGTGGTGCTAGTGTGTTTGATAGGGTGGTGCTAGTGTGCAGAAGAGAAGGTGCTAGTGTGTTGAAAAGAGCGGTGCTACTGTGTTGAATATAGCGGTTTTACTGTGTTTGATAAAATGACACTTTCTGTTTGATAGAGTATTGTTAATATATTTTATAGAGCAGTGATTCTGTGTTGGCAGAGTAGTTATAGTGTGTTTGATAGAGTGGTGCTAGGATGTTATTTTAATTGATAGATTGGTACTACGTATATGTTTGATAGATTGGTTTAATTGCGTTTGACAGGGTGGTGCTAATATGTTTGTTAGAGCGGTTCTAGTGTGTTGGCAGAGCGGTTCTAGTGTGTTGGATAGATTGGTGCTAGTGTGTTGAATAGAAAGGTGATAGTTATTGAATAGAGAGGTGCTAGTGTTTGAGGGATTGGTGCTAATATTTTTGATAGAGTGATACTAGTGTGTTTGATAGAGTGGTGCTCTAGGGTGGTTCCAGTGTTTTAGAGTTTTTGTATAGAATGATGATTATAATATGTTTGATAGAGTGGTGCTAGTATGTTTTAAAAAGGTGACAGTCTATTAAATAGCGTGGTGTAAATAATAGTATTATGTTTGACAAGCTGGGTTCCCCGTTCATACGAACAGGTTGATTACAGTGGAATAGTAAGCCGATTCTTTTTGAAAGGGGAACTTTTAGACTCCTTGCCATCAGTTAATACAATTTTGCTTCTTCCTTTTAATACATCAATAATTTGATTTAGACAGTTACGCTAGTACTGGTGCAGCTAATGATAGACATATTTTGCCGCTTACATCTAATAATTTGAAAATCATGAAACTTAATGACATCCACATTAATTTGTGTTCGGTAAAAAGATTAATTAATTTTATCTTTGCATAAGTTACCAAATTTGTGTTTAGTTTATGTTTAAAGTAAGTCTGTTTTACTCACATTCAATAAATTAGTTCAGAACTTGAAATATCAAAATAATCCCAATAGTTGCTATTCCACTAAAAGATTGTTTAAGTAGCAAGTTACATCCCCTTGTATTTTTCATAAGTCGCTACCCCTTATTGAAACTTCCTGCAGTTTTTCCAACAAAATGAAATTTTTAAGCATTTAGATCTTTTTCTTTCACCTGACTTTTGCCCGACCTATCACAGAGTTCCCGTTCTACTTGTAGCCTAGGAGCTGTCGTTTGCTCATGTCAAGTGGTAGAACTAAATCTAGGCTAGTGGTAGTGCGGTGGAACTGATTACAATGACAAACTGAAGATGCTGAATTTGATATTAGATATAGAATCTATATCTATAGAACTTTTTTCATTAGTTAAGATCTAGATAAATTACTGAAGTCCAGCGGTAGAGGCAGTGCGTGGAACTGACGAACTGGTAGCAATGCCATTAGAACATTCGGTAGTCTATGACGCTTTGACTATTTAAAAACTTGGTACTTGACGATGGACAACGAATAGATCTTACCAAGCCTAAATCTAGTTATTATAAAAGACGATCGGGAAATCTGAAAGCGAACTATTTTTAGCTTTACTTTTTATATATTTATGAAAATATAAACCAATTAAAAAGGACCAGGTAAACCTAGTACTACTAGTAGGCCTATTTAGTAAGATGTAGCTTCTGTGAAAATTTCATAATTATAGGTTGAGTCGTCTTCAAGTCTGTTGCGAAGGATATATCTTTTTTTTCTTCTTCTTCTTCTTTTTTTTTTAAAGTAGAATCGAGGGATTCTCCTCCAAAGGCTCGAAGACGTCTCAACCTATAATTATGACATTTTCACATAAGCTACATTTTACTAGGTGCTTTGTTTACCTGGTCGGTTTTATTGATTTTTTTCATTAATTTATCGTAATTAAAAATAAAAATAGTTCGCATTTAGATTTCCGGATCGTCTTTTATAATAACTAGATCTAGGCTTGGTTAGTCAAAGCGTCATTGACTACCGAATGTTCTAATGGCATTCCTGCCTCTACCGCTGGACTTCAGCAATCTATTTAGGTCTAGAACCTAGGCTTACTTCAGCAATCTATCTAAATCTAAAATCTTGGCTTACTTGAACAATCTTTCTAGATCTACAATCTAGGCTTAACAAATGAAAAGGGTTTTATAGATCTAGATTCTAGATCTTATATCAAATTCAGCACCTTCATTTTGTCATTACTTCCGGTTACACCGCACTTGATCGGAGGAAATTAGCTCATTGGTAGAGCATTGGTCTTCAGTTCAGGAGGTCCAGTGTTTGAGTCCCACGATCAGCAGTGTTTTTTTGTTGTTTTTTTCTTCTTCTTTTTTTTTTCTTTCTTTTTTTTCTTCCGATTTTAGTCCCATGTAACTGGTTGCGTCGATGTCAGTATATTGTGACCGGCTGAGACAGTCACGGTATCTCCGCCATATATATATATATATATATATATATATATAAGTAGAATCGAGGGAATCTTCTCATTGCTTTTGCATAATTGGTAGGGTGGTTATTGCTCAGTTGTATTTTTTTTTTTTATACTCATTCCTTATTTTCCGAGGGAAGGGACGGGGTAAGCAATGAAATGCCTCTTTTTTCAAAGACATTAACAACAATAAGAGGGATAGGTGGTATTTAAGTTCTGGTTGTTTAGAGAAGACATCCTCGTAACCCCACGCCACTCTATTTTCTCATTATTTGTGTGTTTGTGTGTTTGTGTGTGTGTATTTGTCTGTGTGGTTTGCAGCATTCCGTCCATGTCGATGCTGCTGGTGGTGTATTCTCTGACCAACCTGCACGTTGTCAGCTGGGGCACCAGAGAAGTAGCCACGCCCACAGATCAACAAGGCCAAGGTCAAGGTCAGGGACAGGAGGTAGCAAAGCCGAAACCACGCGGAATAGTTGAAGGTGCGTTGGTCCTGAACGTCCATCTAGATCTAGATTTTAGCGTGTTGGAGGATTTGGATGCCAACGTCTGACAATTGAACGTACTATTTTCCAGAAACATAGCGGGGATATAAACAGATATCGATTCCACAAGTGCCAAATGACAGAGTATTCATGCTTCAAACCCAGGTCCCTTAAATAGCAGGATATGGATGCACCAACTGATTTGAGCTACCTGTTTATATTAGTTATCGATTGAATTTGAGAATAATGATAAAAACGAAAAATTGAACGAACAACAAGAGTAAATAATCCATGTAGTTTTATTAATATCTAGTAGCAGCAACCATATCAAATCTTTTTTTTAAAGCTACCTTAGTGAAATGCTGCAGTAGTGCGAGGTAGCTCAAATGGTAGCCCTCTGGACCAAAGAACAAAAGGTGTTGGGTTCGAGGTGCACCTGGTATACACATTTTCGTTTAGAATTCCTCGAAATGCCTGAAATACTTAAAACTAACCAAATCTTGCATAATTATTTCAACTACAACAGAAGGCGCAAGTAGAATTTTCCCGTAAGTAATGATTATTTTCCTTCACCTTTTCGTTCCCCCTTTTTTTTCGTTTTCCAAAGAAAGTTTAAACACATAAGGTGACTTTTTTAGTTTTAAGTTAGCTCCTTCTATTGTCGTCTTCTTCCACTTATTTATCTCATGCCTCTTATATGTAACTAAAATCAACACTAAGGTTTTAATACTTTCATCAATATTTGTTGTTATTGTTGTTGTTGTTGTTGTTGTTGTTGTTGTTGTTGTTGTTGTTGTTGTTGTTGTTGTTGTTGTTGTTGCTGTTTCTGTCTAACTCCAGGAATCCTGTATAAAGCAAACTCTTGGAGGGCTTTCTGTTGTCCAGTCTCCTCCCAATTTCAAGAAAGTGACCTCAAGTTTAGAGTCATACTGGACAAACTTGAAGCTCTTGATGCTCGTCTAACCTCTTTAGCCAAGGCAGAGAACGCAAAAACCGCCGGATCAGCTCAACAGGACCAGGGACAACTGCAAGAAGAGGAGGAGGGGGGAGAGGGTAGCGAAGAAAAGGAGGAGGAGAGGGGAAACACTGCGGCTCCAGGTTAGTTGGCCTTCAAAAAATCTTTAAGTTAAATAGTTTCGTTTTCCAAGGGGAACACAGTAGATACAGACATTGAACCAAGAGAGAAAGGGAGAGAGAGATAGAGAGAGAGAGAGAGAGAGAGAGAGAGAGAGAGAGAGAGATCACCACTCTGAGAGGCTGCCATTCTACCTATATTAATTTATAATGGGAAACACTTCTTCATTTTCATTTTTCTTTTTAACATGGTGTGCCGTTCTTCAAAATAATCCGTTCTTCAAAATAATAATATGTCTTTAACCCTTAAAATTTCACGTATGCACAAATTCCTCTTTAAAGTCGTCACATGTATTTAACCCTTCATTTACTCCTTCGATTTTAAATTAATTGAAAAGGGTTTTCCTGCTTGTTTATTGTTGGATTGTTTTGTTGTTGTTGTTGTTGTTGTTGTTGTTGTTGTTGTTGTTGTTGTTGTTGTTGTTGTTGCTGTTGTTGTTGTCGTTGTTGTTTGTTAAGATAAGATAAGATAAGATAATC
This sequence comes from Elysia chlorotica, assembly GCA_003991915.1. Classification (NCBI taxonomy): domain Eukaryota; kingdom Metazoa; phylum Mollusca; class Gastropoda; family Plakobranchidae; genus Elysia; species Elysia chlorotica. The sequence goes on from RQTK01001088.1 coordinate 105,162, forward strand.
CTCTTTAATCCTTCAGGAGAAAAAAATAACATGCCCCAAAACTTCTGTACAATGTGCACGTAAAATAGGAATAAGAAAACAAGAACAGGTACATACTTGAATATTTAAAAAAAAAAAACGTAATTGTAATTTGTATATACGACTCGAAATAAATATTTATTATTTACGTTCCTTATACAAATACAAATCAATATAAAACTAGGAAAAAAATCATGGCTGTACGGTGTGCGTGAAAGGGTACATTGAGAAATCTAACAGTCGCATATTAAGTATATGCATTTGTAAATATACAGGAGTTCTACAAAATTAAGGTGGTTTACTTCATGGTTAAAAGTATAGATATTGTAATAGAGACAATTGGTATAAAAACATATCAATATTTAAAGACAAAAATGTGTATAAGTGTTAAATAAAAGTGATTGATTTGTTTGCTTGTTGGTTTGTTGTTTGTTTTTGTATTGAAGTCTCTTTTTTAACACTTAAAGGTAGTATTGTATTTTGTTTTACAAACTGAACTAAAGCTCTAAAAAAAAAATACTACATTATTTTCTTATCATTGAAAAGATAAACTACTTTTCTTGGTCAAAACAATGAAGTGTGTGTTTTGATTGCCCCGGATTTAGCTATAGATTTCATTTTTTGTTCTACTTTGATATTGGGTGAACAAATTTTACTTTTGCACCCTTGATCTCGTCGTACCAGGCCCAACTTTAGGTGAGGGTCGCAAAGCAAGCCATGTAAGGACCTGGATCGAGGACACGGCCTCACTGGGTACTGGTCAGCAGGACCAGATACAGGAGGAGGAGGTCTGTTTCCGCGCCTTGGCTGTTCAGGGTTGGACAGACAGGAAGACTCAGGATAAGATAGGGAATCTCCGAGAGAGATAGAGAGAGAGAGAGAGAGAGAGAGAGAGAGACAGACAGGCAGACAGACAGACAGACAGACAGACAGAGACAGAGAGAGGGGGAGAGAGAGAGACAGTGACAGACAGACAGAGACAGAGAGACAGACAGACAGACAGAGACAGAAAAAGAGATAGAGACCAACATACATGGAAAGAGAAAGAGAGACAGGCGGACATAGGTTTGACCAATAGAGATACATTGTATAGCGAAAAAGAGAGACAGAGTGCTGCGTTAAATTTGTTGAATGCAATTCATGAAGACCCGGATACATTATCTTGTCAAAATTAACAAAATAATAAATACTAGAAATTCTTTGTAGAAACGTACGAATTTAGCTTTATTAATAAACACCCTGTCTGGGGGTTAAAAAGGCAACTCAAAAATGTCTAGATCTAAATCAATACTTGTCAATCAATCTAGGTTTCTAATGAATCCAAACAAAAACAAAATAACAACGGTCATTGCGACAAGGTGTTTCAACACAAGCATAAAGCATACGCACAAAGTATATTCATGCCTCTGAAAAAATCCATTCAATACCCATCTATCGCGCTCCCCTCTTATAAACACAAGACACATATCTAGAAATCCCTAGGCATTCGAGAACATTCGAGAACACTCGAGAACATTCTAGACGCTGTCTCACATAATTATTCATTAGCATAATCCACCCCCTCTCTTCTATGCCTAATCAAACTTGGTGTACTTTCTAGAATTGTCAAAAGACTCTATGGACTCTTCGTGAACACTAATCACACCGGCGCATGCCCACATGATAGCGTAAACAATGTCACACAGAGACAGAGAGATAGAGAGACTAATTGATAAACAGATAGAAAGACAGGCAGACTTTCTAGAATTGAATAGTAGAAAGTGACGCCATCAAAGATATGTAAAAAGAGATGTAGGGACAACTGGGAAAATTATTTAACTGATAAAGTAAATCTTAAATAGTGAGAAAAAAAAAGGTTAACTGTGTCCTGTGTTTTTTTTAAGTAAAAGAGGAATTAAAAAAAAAGACCACTGTTGCTTCCATACAGTTTCAAGGCTGGCTATGCTCCCAAGTCATCTTTATTGGAGTTAGATGTTATCCAATTAATTGTAAAAGTAAAAACAAAACAAAAGTACACATGACACAACAGCTAGAAAAGCAAACGTCTGCATCCCTGCTCTGCAAGCTCTTGTGTCGTGTGTTTTGTTTTGGTTTTGGTTTTGTTTTGTTCTGTTTTTATTTATTTTTTTTTTTTTGGCGTGGAAATGGGGCGTTCTTACTTCTTACTTAGTCTCACTCTAAAGCTCCGTCACTCCTCAGGGTCTGTTCTGGAGACAGCTTATAGACACGTACTTATTTCCACTTGAGAGCAACCAGCAGCAGCAACAAAAGCTTCTGGAAGAGTTGCTGGACTTGAGAAACAAAGTGAGTTGGTTTCTGAACGTCCAACGTCAAGCAGAAATGCTTTATTGTGTGCGGGGCCCAAGGCTAACGTCTGACAATTTTATTGCTGCAATAACGAAACAATGCCAGGATACCAATACTACTGTCTCAGCCAATTGCATTATATTGACTTCGACTGGCTAGTAAGGGACGAAACCGAACAATATGAGTTCTATACGTTTTTAGTTAGTAATATTTGATAAGTTTTAAGTCCTAAGGGTTGGCCAAAGAATTTGTTGTGGAGACGAGGAGACAAAAGAGGGCAGCTGAGATTATTACCAAGTCACTCCCTGTTTTCCAGTTCAGAGCGTTGACAAGTGAGATATCAGCATCTTTATGTCAAAATAAAAGTTCACATTACTAATTATTTTTTAACATGCATTATTATATTTTAGCCACGCATAATTGTTGTCTTTTTTCAGTGTCCATTTTACGTTCGTATGACTTGTTAGGAAGGAAATTTCGCAACACAGAAACATCATAGTGTCATCTTGTCGTAAAACAAATCTAAAAAACATGTGACCAGACTCCATTTTCCCTTTTAAAATATAGAATATGCGACAGCGTTAAGTAGTGGTGGTAATGTTGATAATGTTAATGGTGGTGATGGTAATGATGATAATAATAGTATTAATTTAAATAATAATAATAATATTAATAATAATAATAATAATAATAATAATAATAATAATAATAATAATAATAATAATAATAATAATAATAATAATAATGATGATGATGATG
>RQTK01001088.1:117766-162034 GCA_003991915.1 Elysia chlorotica
CATTGGGAAGGATTCCCAGTGTTGTTTTTTTTTTTTTTTTTTCTTTGTTTTGTTTTTTGTAAACAGTTGGAGAACGAGAGATAAATTGTTTAGACTATAAGACGTTTTGTTCATTACATTTTCATGCACAGATTTTTTTTAATTTTAAAAAAACATTGGTTTTATTTTCTTTAATGTTTTAGAGTTTTAACAGGGAAGTTCTGTCTCTTTTGTTGTTTTATTTTTTTTTCCCCTGTACATAAATGACTGCTTTGTTTTTTTTATTGTCAATTTTTAAAATACGTTCTTAATTTACAAATGTACCTTTTTTCCTTATGAATGTAAACACAACCACCTTGCATCGGTTTTGGTTTTGTTTTGTTTCTTTGTCTCCATTGAGGCCCCAGTCGGGATGTACCCAGGATTGGATCCTACAGTTGAAGAAATTAATTTCTCTGACTTCGTCCCCCTGCTAGTCGGTCAAGTTGCGTGGTGTAACATCCAATGTCAACACTATATAGACTTTTTTGTAGACGGGCCCCAAGACTGGCGTCTGACAATTTTATGTGCTGCCAGGGGACGAAATCAAATAGACTTTGAACGCTTGTGGGATCCGGACCGCGGACTCCTAATCTGGAGACCAACGCTCTATCACTTACTGGTGGGTCACGGTTAGTATAGTTTGACTAAATGAGACACGAGTCCTGGCATCCTCGCACTGTGTCTGTGTGGCAGCACTTTCAATTGTCGCATATCAGTTTTGTGACCTTGTCCACGATATAGCCTATAAGCTGACTCATATAAATACTGTTGTAAGGAGTTTTGTAAAAATGTTCGTCAGATTAAATCTGATTTTGACAGATTTCATTTCAATTATATGACGGGTTTCGACATTAGGAAGTACCGTTTAAAATTATTTCTAAAATTTAGAAGAATATTCGGAAGTATTGATCAGGCACAATTAGGACATAATTCACCAGCAGACATAACCGGCATGTTACTTGTTAGTGTATGTCAACCCAAATGATAACCGTCCGTGTGTTCACAAATCCTTCAGACCAATTAAAAAAGCAGATAAAATCTTTGATGGCGTCATTCGAACAAGCGACTTATAGTTATACTAGAACTGGTGACTTTGTTTTATTCTTTTTTTTTTTCTTCTCCTAGATCAAGTCTGAGGCTAGAGAGAGGTTCCGAGGCTTCGAGAAGACGAGTCTGTCCACCATCTTGAAGATGGCACATGATCAAAGCGCAAAAGGGCTCATTATCAAGCGCGCGGTGGAGGTTTCCGATAGATGGCGCACCGGTCACGCCAGGATCAAGGGGCTACCCTCAGGTGAGTTGGGTCCTCTAAAAATGTACTGTATTATTTAACATTGAATACATTAATTGTTTAAAACAGGGGGTTTGACTGTCTTAAGTGGTAAAACGACGGGCTTCTGTTTCGGAGATCCGCGGTTCGATCCAGCGATCGGGCACAAGTATTTGTCGAGCGTCCAACTTTGTCCACTATTGGTTGCGTCTGTCTTTTTCAGTATTACGATTATATTACCAGCTTAGGTTTATGATGATGATCATCATCGTTATCCCCATTATCATCATCGTGATAATAACTATTGTTGTCGACGGTGTCATTCACAGATGCGTCGGCCAGTCCGGCTGGAGGGACCGCTAGGCAGCTAGCTGAGCCTGCCTGGACATCCCTGAGTGTCACCATAGAGGAGGAGAGCCAGAGACAAGGCCCCAGTCACTCAGGCATGCTCGCCCCTCCCGGCACTGGGTCTGCGACAAATCTCATCTCCAGGTAGATCCATCCGCTTCTGTATCAGCAGCACTATTTAATGACCTTGCGACAATATGCTCCCTAGCGAAAAATATGATATTTAAGGTAATTTGCACCGGCGCCAATCATAACTCTATCCTACAAGAGCGCAGCTTTATAAGGGATCAGGAAACCATTGCCTGACGTGATTATGACTTTAGTTATCGTCGTGTGGATTGTAACACCCAGGCCTTGCAACCAACATGACGATACCTGGCGTAATAAAGTCCTATAGGTATGGGGTTTTCTGGTCTCTCATTGTGTCTGCCAGTCTTGGATAGGGCTATGGTTGGACGTCGGTGCAGATTCCCTTAGTTACATAACGTTTTCGTTTTGTTATGGACCTTGATATCGCTATGGCCCTTTATCCTAAACAGCGTGCTGGGGCACCCTAGCTGAACTGGTAGAGCGCGCTGCTTCAATGTGAAGAACCCGGGTTATGGCCTATAGTATACGGCCTACGATCTGGGATAAATTTAGTCGGATGTCGTAGCCTACTCCTGGAACCGGTCACATGATTATGTCCACATTGACCCAGCCAAAAGGGATTTTGAACCGCAGAGTAATTTTTAGAAGTGACGCGCTCACCCGAAAAAGCTACACACATAAAACTAGCGTATTGACAACTGACTTATCTTATCAGATTTGTGCATTGATATACGTTATTATTTACGGTTAATATCGCATCTTTTATCAAATGGGAAACTATAAAATATAAGTTAGTCGCAATGAATAAGTTTTGCCATTTTTTTGTCCTATCAGTATGTATAATGTTTCTTTTTCCTTCGTGTCCCATCGTTGTTTGTTTGTTTGTGTTTTTTTTTCCTTTTCCTATTTACTCTTCCATCGATTTAATCTTAGTTTGGATTCCATTTTAATTTGACTTTCATTGCATCGTTCAGATCCAGCCCCGCTGTCTCTGTCAGAAGCGGCAGAAGTGAGGGCAACACGAGCAGACGTTCGGGCGTTTCCGCTTCCGTGTCAGAGTCTAAGCTCTCCTTCATTGAGAGACTCAGGAACCTCTACCAGGATGGAGAAGGGAAGGACGACGCTGAAGTGGGGGAGTGAGAGGGGGTACTGGATAGGTGAAATAATCTTGTAGGGGGATCTTCTGAATACCGGTACACGTTATACTCTCTTTCTCTCCTACCTTAATAGTTTATATCATTATCTCTGTCTGTCTGTCTCTCTGTCTCTCTCTGTCTCTCTCTCACACACACTTCTCTCCTCCCGCTCTCTTTCTCTATCTCTATCTATCTAATTCTAAGTGTATACCACAATCGAATTGAGGTCCGCAATTCAAATCTCATGATCAGTCACAAAATTTATTTGTCCAATTTTGTCCCCAACTGGTTAGTCGGTGCCAGTATAATAATTTTAATACGACCGGCTGAGAAGGAGCCCAGGTATCCTAGCCCTGTCTCGTGTGTGACAGCACATGAAATTGTTGTCAGACTTCAGCCTTGGGGCCCGTCTAGAACATAGATAGTGCATACGTTGGTTGTTAAACCATAAACCAACTCAACAACTCCATCACAAACAAACGATCATTTTTTTCTATTTATCTAATTACACCTCTTCTATCTCTCAAAATGGCTCTTTAATTAATCTCCTTGATACAAAATAAAAATTTAAAAAGAAGAACAATAGTGTCAAGAGTTGTTCACTCTCGCCATATGCGGCGTAGTATCGTATACATGTACTTATTTCTATACATTCATTGAGATGTACAAATTTTAAATTGTTGTTTTCGTCACAGTGGATTGAGTCTTAACAACTGCTTTATTAATTTCCTAGGATGGCGATACATGTAGTTACGTAGCCATGGGGTTTGGCGGAAGTACCAATTTAATGGGGGTTTTTTTAAATTTCAAAATTAGTACCGACATCATTAACCCCCTTTTTCAGCAGATCAAAATGCTTTAATCTTCTGGTATGACTTCGCCTTAGAAGGCAAACAAAATCGTAAATCGCTGAGTTAGACCTGTCCCAGTTTATTACATAAGGTAAACAGACTAGTTTCTCTATAGGAACCCTAAGGATTCAAGTTAGACAGAATAAATAATAGAGTTATGATACAAAAAAGCAGTCCAACAACTATAGAGGCTTTAACAGGCGGAGCTTGACCTAGGGACCAAATAATTATATTTTTTTTATTCAGCAGCAGCAGCAGCAGCAGCAGTAGTAGTTGTTGTAGTAGTTGTAGTAGTAGTAGTAGTAGTAGTAGTAGTAGTAGTAGTAGTAGTAGTAGTAGTAGTAGTAGTAGTAGTAGTAGTAGTAGTAGTAGTAGTAGTAGTAGTAGTAGTAGTAGTAGTAGTAGTAGTAGTAGTAGTAGTAGTAGTAGTTGTGGTGGTGGTGGTAGTGGTAGTAGTAGTAGTAGTAGTAGTAGTAGTAGTAGTAGTAGTAGTAGTAGTAGTAGTAGTAGTAGTAGTAGTAGTAGTAGTAGTAGTAGTAGTAGTAGTAGTAGTAGTAGTAGTAGTAGTAGTAGTAGCAGCAGCAGCAGTAGTAAAATTTTAGTAAATAGTAATAGTATTAGTAGGAGGAAGAGAGCTGCAGCAGCGTATGTAGCTGTGTTATTTTTTTCTTTATACAAACTTGAGGTTTTGTTGCATACATATTACATTTATTATACACAGTGCATCTACTTTTCTAAAATTTATTTCCCAGGCTTTCACTTTTTTAAACCTGAATCATATAGCTCAAGCCAAAATATTATTGTTGGATTGTTTGTGTAATCATCACATTCAAATTTTTAAAAAAATGAGGGATGAAACAGGACTCTGCTTTAAAACATAATATTTATTGCACTATGATAGTACAAGTATTAACGTATTATATATCAACAGTATATACAAAATGGCCTAATTTAAAAGCGTATCCTTAGTAGCAACAACACAATGACAGATTTGAAATTTGATTTTTTTTTTTTTGCATGATGAGAGAATGTTCGACAAGTATTTACCAATGATAATCATACTTCATTCAGCAAAGGCTAGTATTAAGATAGGAAGACAGTGATACTAGAATCTTTGCTAGGACGGAGCCACAAAAGGCCCACAGGCCAGCAATAAGTTTCTGCGAGTGAAGTGAAGGCCGAGCACCGTCGTGTTTTTGGTGAAGTAAGATCCCAGCAGCAGGGATGCGCTGTCGTTTCTAGGGCATTAAAAAAAACAGAGAGTTTAATGAAGCATCGTGACTGATTGTTCAGAGAAGGACTATCAAAAAGTAAAATTATAAAATGCTGTAGCAAAGCTGAAATTTGTTTACCGATACCTTTAAAGTAGAAAGATTTATATACTACCACTACCAGTGATAAACTCTTCCTGTTAGATATTAAGAAACTAGACCATGTGTAGCCCACATCACATTTAACTGAGATTTTATATGCCATACGATGGCAAATACTTACTTCTTTAACTTACAATGGTCACTGTCACAACCTTGATCAATGCAAATTGATGCTTTGCAATGCAGATAATATCAACATATCAACTGTGTATTACGCTACTGAACACAAACCAAACGAAAAATTATGAGTGAACACTAGTAACACAAAAGAGTTGACTATCTATATACATTAAATCGACCAATAAAACTAATGGTAATAGTCCTTGTATTAAATAAGTGAAAACGAAGGTACCCTATGATCGAGTAGGTGATATCGCTTTTCCTATATTGTTTGTATGAAGTCTATTTTGTTGGGCGAAATCTGAGCTAGTGGTTAAAAAATGAAGTTATAGATCGTACTATTTTCAACTTGCCGAAATACGGCAAGGACAGCCCGTAAGGCGTAATTTGCAACACTATGGTGTAATAAATCAAGCGCTAACCGTAATGTTGGCAGGTCTGCTAATGCCTATATCTTTACTTCCACAGATGAGTGCTGCTATCCATGTAAAGGCTTAAATGTGATTTATCATGAAATAAAAATATGTTTAAAAAAAAGAGTAGACTGGACTGAAATTGAGTGTTTAGATTTAGAAAAGGAGGCTTTCAGCCAAGAGGAGAAAACTGATTCTTACATGGTGATGTTACTGGGAATGCTGGGATCGGCCTCTGTGTCCTGCTCAGCCATGATTTTCTGCATATCCCACACGCGGATGCTGTCATCCAGGCCTCCTGCAAGCCCAGCAAAGCAGAGAGAAGATGTTAAACAAATGTTGGCAGCCAAGCCAAAGCACTTAACTGGAGCAATTTCTTTGTTTGAGATATGAAGTAAAATAGGATGTTTTCCCAGAGCATAGCTGCCAACTTTTGAGAAGACAAATTTTAGCGCGTTTAGGCACTGTAAACCTAATCGATGGCAGAGTTTATTAAGTTCAGGTATCAATATTCACTTGAACACGAGCTTGACCATAACTTTAATAACTACACCATGGACTATTGTTTTTTAATAAATCGTTTTATTTTTAACGAGTTATCCACAGTGTCATAAACACCACGCCAGCAACACGTGAACTAAATATATTTTCAAGACCGTTGGTTAAAGAGCCTCTCATATTTTGCATTGATATGAGGGAAATTTAAGCTTTCCAGCATGCCAAAAGCAATTGGAACTAACGCCATTGTCAATGACTGGGCCAACCAGTAGGGGACAAAATCTGACAAATAAATTTGCCCAGTTGTTGATTTCGAACTAGGCACCTAATAAGAACCAGACAATTTGCCCCTCAAGGTCAACTGTCTAGTACCTGATTTAAATCACAGAATTAGATCAAGATCCATATCATCCAAACTTAATTTAGAATATAAAGATACATTCTAGATATAGATTCAACTTCACGAGATGCAATTCCACCTCGGAACAACATATAGATTTGTTTGGAGGTACATTTGTATCAGTGTTCAATCGCCAATTTCACGGTGAAAAGACAAATCTGGTGCAATTAAATTAGTAAAGAGAGCATCAGGTTGGCTAGAGTTGCAACACATTAGCTGCAAGCTGGAATAATATTAACAACAGCAAAAGGGGGAATAGCCCGAGACGCGGGCCCTGATGGCTCCGCCTTAAATCCGGCACTGATTATTGATAAATAAAAGCAATCATCCAGTTGAAATAGCAGATCTAGATTACATCTCTGTTTCTGAATCTGGATGATGATTATAAGCCAGGAAAAGCAAAGACAAAGACAAAGTGTCGAGGCCAAGGGTGACAAACAACAACAGGTGAAGGTACGCTGAGCAGGAAATCACACTATGAATTGACCTTTTGAGAGTACTATAATAGTAAAACTGGAGTAAAGGGGTTAAATTGTTTTCCAATACGTCAGAGTTTGATAGGCACTGTTCATTGTCGCGCACCCCAGAGCGATCATCAGGCCAAGCTTCAGTCTTCAGGCTTCCTCTGGGATAGGCCCTAGTTCAAAAGGTGACTATGGGGCATGCCGTCAGGCCTTGGTGTTGTTTTTTCTGATAAGCATACTGAGCAGAGATAGATGGATCGAGGGATGAGAATCAGAGAGAGATAGAGAAGAGAGAGATAAAGGGAGAGGGGAGGAAGAGTGAGAGAGTTGAATGAGAGAGAGGAAAGAAACTGGTGTGAAGGATATACGATACTGTCTATTTATCAGCCGCGTCAGCAAGATTTATATAGAATAGTGAAAGCTGTTTTCTGGAACACTTTAATATGGCAATAAAGGTAATTTGGCCAAATTTTAAAGAATGAGGAAAAATTTGTTCCTTGACATTATAAAATACAATAACAGGATTGCATTCAAACATGATTTTTGTATTTTTTTTAGTTTTTGTATTGTTTTGTAAATTTTAAGTGTTTAGCTTAAATATTGTAAAATAAACACAACCAAAAAGAGACCCAAGACGCAGTCACTGCCTAGTACAGTAAGATCAAAGATATAATGTACAGTATGCACAACATCTTTAGGTAAATTGCATGCAATTATATGTCACCCGCCGAGAGTAAGTGTGTGTGTCTGTGTCTGTATGAAAGAGTGGTAGCGATTGTGCTTCGCTATACAAAAAATGAAGTTGTTTGTGTGATCTTGAGAGAGGAAGAAGTAAGGACTGTCAGGGGATTGGCGCTTCACAGCGAAAATGGTTTAAAGTCAAAATCAGTATGACTGGTCTCGTAAAAAAATGGATTCTTGGAAACTCTCTGCCTAGCAGTCTAGCACCGATAAACAAAGCCAGAGAATTCTTGGATGGACAGATCGCTAAAGGCGAAAGTATAATTGCCGCTATAGTAGTACACTATTTACAGCATTTTTAACCTAAAAGAATAGTGAGTGAACGATTTATCTACAAGTTGATCAGAGTCTCGGCCTATCCCATTGCCACGAAGCATAGGAGCTACTTATGAGACGTGAAAAAGGTGAATGGGCCCAGTAAACGGCTGGGCTGACCAGCTGGTATTGCCGAAAATGGCAGCAAGTACTGAGCAATCGAGAAAACCAATTTTAGAAGGATACTGTCAAAAACATACTTTTTAATCATAAACGATGACCTTACTCAGGAGGTCAAATATGTGCTAAATACATTAAGTACTGGTTGACAGCTATGCCAGTGTGTATGAATTTTTTTTTTAATCTAAAAGAAATTCCGATAGAGATATTAAAAAATTCAACAAGCCCATTGAAGCAATATAAATTAAAGTTTTTGACATCAACTTATCAGAAGTTGGCTGTAGATGTATGCACTGCCCACTGCAAGGTAGCATTCGAACCTGATGCTAGCATGGTGCCCTCTCGACTGAAACACAAATCGTAGACTGTGCTTGTGTGTGCTAGCAGCTGTGCCACCATCGTGCCTGTGGCGAGATCCCAGATGAGGACCTGACTGTCTGCCCCTGTACATTCCATATACAAACCAGAAGGGACGAGTCAAACAAAAATAATAGCAAGAATTATTTAAAGGATGATAAGATAAAAATGACTTCATGCAAAAAAAAAAAGAAAAAAAAGCATACTTGATGGTACACAAAATTATGAAAATATAACTCCAAATCTTTTTTTAAGACTAAAAAAAATTTTCATCAAGAGAATCTTCATGGATGACTTTAAGGCCACAACTATAATCAAAAGTAATGTTATTCACCTTGACAATCTAGATTTTACATTTAAAAAATACTCTATCCCTTTTGCACATACAACAATAGTAATTTCATTTGTGCCTTTGAAATAAATAATTTGCTTTTTTTCTTAACAGAGCACACTCACCTCCACTTGCAAGGAATTTTCCATCAGGGCTAAATTCTAAGCAATGAACTGCACTCTGGCAAAAAAAAAAAAAAAAAAAAAAAAAAAAGTTTATAAAAATGAGACCTGTCGATCTCAATATTCCCCTTTTCTCTCTAGTTGCACCATACAATTTATGTTAGAACACAAATCTTTGGAACAGCCGATCCTTCATAGCACTGAACAATAATCATTAGATCATTAACCCTAGTCAAGTCGCTTCTGTAGTGTTACGGCCGATATGAAAAGAGGGTTTATTTTATGACTGCCTAAAGCTTCTGTACACGCCAAATAGATGGAAACTATTCCTATAGGAATAAAGAAGAGTTCCACTTCCTTCCACTTCCAGTGTGTTTTGAATGCAGACCACAGCTGTTGACACTTGATTTTATCTTAAGAGCCACAATCTCTAACAATATCTGACAAAGGAGCAGGTCCATCAGGAAGGAAATTACTTACTAGAGAACAAGTTTAAGATGTCTTAGATGGTGAGGGTGATGATAATTTTTGATATTGTTAGTGATGATAGTGGTAGTCTAGTAGTTCTAGATCTAGTAGTGACAGTGAAGGCGAGGAGCCAGTAGTTAGATCTAGATCTAAAAATTTAGATCTAGACCTAGCGATTCAGTGCCAAGAGCAGTTGAGTTCGAAGTAGATACAAACAGAGATGTAGATGTAGATCTATGAAGAGACCTGAATAATCATGACAGCTAAGTACCCAATCTACTTCTGCATGATTTTTACATATCATCCTATTGTGTTGGCAATGGTCAGAGAGAAAACTGAGGATCCTTCTTGAAGTTTATGTTTACTTTTTCTGTTACTTGAATCTGCTACAGCTGGTTTATTCTTGGTGTGAGGCTATTAGACCTATACATTTCCTGAAACCTGAATAAATTATCTACAACTTTCATTCTTATTTTTTTAGCTGAACATGTTGGTTTCCAAGTTATTTGATGACAAAGTGAATATTTTTTAGGTTACAAAACTGACTTTCAAGGTCACAAAACACTTGTATGGTACCGACACCCACTTCAAAATGTTCTACACATAGGTTTTATGGTTTATACAAAAATTTTGCTGCCCCCCAGTCCATTTTATTATCCCTACATAAATTACCAATTATAGCCCAACACCACACACTAAATACTAGCGAAACTTGTAGGGTTAACCTAGGTCGTAAATAGTTATATGATCAAGTTTTATCCCTTTGCGTCACCCTCTCACCAATCTCATAAATTTAAATTAGGTAGTGAATGTATTTTTCTATCCTTGTGAATTGAAAAACAAAAAGGAAAGAGAACAAGACATATGAAATGTGTAAAAGATAGATCTAGATCTAGAGCCTTTCACCTGCTGTACGTTTTCATTTAAAAGGGGATAGACCTATAATATAGTAAAATTTTTGTGAGAATTTTCCTTGTTCAATAAAATTCTCTCTTGCTATTACATAATTTTTAGAGTCAGTCACCTATAAATGGTGCAAATATGCACAGAACCTACAAAATATATAGCAGAACCTGCCCTCTAAATACCTGTTAGTATCATCGCACTAATCCACTGTTTGCCCATACATGTTTAAGCACCTTATCTAATAATATTGAGAGAGGTTTCTCTCCCCCACCTTATGTCCTGTCATGACTCGCACACAACTCCCGTTGAGCATGTCCCACAACCGGACACTGTTGTCACTTGACCCTGTGGCCACATAGTTAGAGTTGGGGTGGAAACGGCAGCACTGGGTTCAAACAAATTCAAAAGATAAGTTTACACTTAAACAAAAAATTAGGACAATTTATGACACACCAAAGTTATGTTGTTTTTTTTCAAACAATAAATTCACTTTTCACACATTTAGGAATATGATCAGCATCTAAACTTAGTATTCCGGAAAGGGCGGGACTGTTACACTCTCTCTCTCTTTATGAATTCAAAAACTGTCTTACTAAATCGATGAGACAATAAATATGATCAGCAGCTTAACTTATCAATCCAGAAAGAGCTGAATTGTTACACAATGTCTTATTGAATTCACAGGAGCAATTTGATCAGGTTCTAAACTTATTCCAGAAAGAGCCAGATCATAACACAAAATTGAACGCAGAGGAAACTCACATCAACATCTGAGAGGTGCCCAGCAAAGATGCGCACAGGCTGATGATGATCCGTGGCCCACACGCGGGCAGTTCTGTCGTGGCTCGCCGAGGCAAAGTAGTAGCCATGGGGGCTGGGGTGGACAATCAGACATGAAGTAAAATATAGAGGAATTCAATTGTAACTAAATCTTTAAAAAATTTAAACAAAACAATCTAAATTCAATAAAGATAAACGATGGCTTTAAATAAAGTGGGGTTTTTTTTTAAGAAGAACAACTTTTTTTAAATATTCCCAGTCACTGTTAACATAAAACCTTTTTGTCCCAAGAGGTTTATCTTAAGCCTATTTATCCTAATGCGACCCGTTGCGACTGAAAAAAAAACCTAATAAAAACACTGATGCCCCCGGATTCTACTGACATGGGGCTGTAGACACTAACCCATTGTAGACAGTGTAGTGAGTTTTTCACTGCTAGAACTATGGGAAGATAACTGTTACACCTTCCTAAAGCAGAAGCGCTTCTAAACAAAACAGAAAGTGGAAATATAAAAAAAAAAACTTCGTCTCCAGTGTTTTTTTTAAGTTTCACTTTGACATCCACAATCAGTCAAGATGGCATTCAACTCCATGCAATCATTGATTGATAACCCTAATGTACACACCACTGATGACAATTTTGACGACAGTGATATAGATTTAGACTTTGAACCTTTAAACCATGACTTAGATGAGCTTATAGGAGGCACTAAAGGCACTGATAGTGTAGATCTAGAGCCAGTGGAAAAAAAAAAAAACACTTTTCCATTTTAAAGTAAATACAGATTTTTAGCGCAATTAGTCACTGCAAACGTAATCGATAGCCACCACGCTTATTTGGTTCAGCTATCAATATTGGTTTAAAAACTTGTATGCTTACCCATAACTTTAAAAATTGCACCAAAAACTAGTGTTGTTTAATAAATGCATTTATTATTTGTTCTTTTTTCTTTTTCTTGTGTGTGTGTGTAAGTGCATATTTTTTTTGTTTTTCAGAAACACAACGTCAGCAATATCAAGGCTTTGCATGAACTAAATATAATACATGTATTTTCAAGATGGTTGTCTCAAGAATTTAAGCTTTCTAATGAGTCCAAAGCAATTGGAACTAACACCATTGCCATTGACTGAACCACCATTGCCATTGACTGAACCAACCAGTAGGGGAAAAATCCGACATTTAATTTGCCCAGTCGTCAGTCAGGGGCATTAGGAACCAGGCGCTTTGCCATTTGAGCCAGTTCGCCCCTAAAAGTCAACTATCTACTATCACAGAATTAGATCGTATATCAAATAGATTTAGAATATGAAACTAGTCTAAATATATCTAGATTCACTTCACGAAATGTAATTCCTCTTCCGAAAAACAGATAGGTTTGTTTGGAGGTATGTCTTCCATTGGCAACTTAACGGGGAATAACAAAAATCCAGTGTCCCCAAAAAGATTGTAAATGAACAAAAATGACTGAAAATCTAGGTGTACTATAAAACATTAAAATAATACTCATTATCATCAAAAACCTTAAAAATATATACATTCTAGGGCTTTTTAAACCATCAACTGCTGTGATACAAAAGGTGGCATCAGTTTGACAATAGTCGCAACACATTAGCGACAGGCAACAACAATCATCCATTTGAAATATCAGATCTATGTCAAGCTTAGATCTATGTTCCCTAATCCCGATGACAATATATAGGCACTCTACCCAGTAGAGAAAGCTGTAAAGACAATTTAAGATTACTTATTCTTTTTCTTTTTTTTTTTTTTGCTTTGTAAATGGTTAAGTAGAGAAAGCTGTAAAGACAATTTAAGATTACTTATTCTTTTTCTTTTTTTTTTTTGCTTTGTAAATGGCTAAGTTTAAATTGTATAAAATTCACACAGCCAAAAATAGAGCAAAAAGGAACGCAGTCACAACCTTGTACATGTATATTAAAATCAAAGATCTTGTACAGTATGTAACATCTTGGAGTTAATACAAAAATATGCCACCCACCAGGAGTGTGTGTCTATCTGTCTGTGTGAAAGAGTAGCAGCGATTGTGCCCAGCAGCACACAAAAATGATGAAATTGTTTATCTGATCGTGCGAGAGTAAAAACTGTGAGGGGACCGACGCTTGACAGCGAAGATAGTTTAAACTAAACTTAAAGTCTAAACCAGTCTAACAGGTCGTCCAAAAACTGAATTCTTTGAAACGAACTCTCTGCCTAGCACCAGTAAACAAATCCAGTGGATTCCTGAATGGACAGATCGCCGGCTGCAGAGGCATAATAGTGTTACACTATTTAACACACTTAACCAAAAATAGCAGCGAGTAAACAATAAATCTACAACTTGATTAGAGACTCAGTCGATCCCAGTGCCACAAAGCGTGAGGGGTACTTATGATATGTTAAAAAGGGCCCAGTAAGGGACTGGGCTAACGGGGTGTTATTGACGAAAATGGCAGCAAGTATGAGGCGAACGATGGGACACCCAATTTTTAGCTGGATACTGTCAAATACATATTTTTTCCACCAGATACGGACAGACATATTCGGGAGGTTAAATGCATGCTAAATACGTATTACATGTACTGGTTGACAGCTATGAAAAAGAAAAGAAATATGAAAACATACCATAGTTTAAATTAATTTTCAATATTTCTTTTCTTTTTTTTTATTTATTTCTTACATTCATGTTTGTGGTTGATTTTGTGTGAATTTTTAAAATGTGTGTGTTTTTGTAAAAAATCAGACTTATCATCTCCCTGCCCTTCACATTTCAGAGTAAATTTATCAGGTGTTATTTAGGGTAAATAGGGCTAAGACAATTCCATTATAAAAGTATAACATACAATGGTTATTTACATTGTAGCAGTAGTAGCTACTGAGCTATGATAGACAATTAAGAGCATTGAATAAAAAGAAATAACATACTTAGTTACTTTGAACAAACTTCTCTCATATTTCACCCCACAACAAGTTAATGATCAAGAATCGATACAACTTGAGACACAAGCCATGGATTTGAATTTTTTACTCATCCAAACAAGAAGAACAAAACAGAATCCATGCCATTGAAATGTGGCTATACAGACGCCTTCTTAGAGTTAGCTGGAAAGAGAAAAGAACAAATGACAGTATCCTAAAAGAACTAGGTGTCACACGAAAGCTATTGAGTGAGGTCCAAAAACGCAGACTCAGATATATATATACGGGCCATGCAATACTCAACACTAAGACTGATCTAATGAAGACAGTCCTGCAGGGAAAGTTTGCTGGCAAAAGAAGAAAAGGCAGACCTCCCACCACCTTTATTAACAACATTGAAAAGAGCAGTGGTCTTAGTTTACACAAAATAAGTCTGCAGAGTAGGGACAGAAACAAATGGCGTGCTGTTGTAATGTCTGCTGGAGATCCTATCGACGAACACGGCGACGGATACAAGTAACTCATCCAATCACAGATACTAAAGCATCAAGTTCTTTAATAACCTAATCAAATAATTAGCAACTGTTTTTCCATATTTTTCTTTTCTTTAAACAGACATGGAATATTGATTAAGTACGCAGGAATGTGAAAAGAAAAAAGCACAAGGAGAAAAACAGCAACGTAAACTTTACAAGGACCAACATAGATCTACAAGTAAAATTGTGGATCACAGCATTTGTCATCTATTTTATTTGAGAAATACCAACAAAAAAAAATGCTTTTATATCAAATTCTAGTGTGAAAATAATATCAACACTTTTAAAAGGCTTGTTTGTAACAGAATTTGTGCAATTCTATGTACTCTGATGGACGGATAATCCTACCTGAATCTAACATCCCAAACAGGAAAGTTATGGCCCTTGTAGCAGACTAAATTGGACCAAATCTGCAGACTCCACAGGCGCACTGAAACAAAACAAGAAAAACACTTGTAAAACGCAGGTACCTTCATTTCTAAACACTCACACCTGCCTGGCAGAGCACTTGAAACCACTTTTCATCGACTCCCTTACACTTTTCCTCTACAGTAGTCCCCATTTTTAATGACATATCGGATAACGAGAACTGTTGGTATAAAGAGAAGTTAGTTTTTCTTTTCTCTATTTGTGTCCTATAATTTATTTTGGATATAGCAAGAGCCTAATAACGAGAAGTTTGAGAAAAGATCTGCTCTTTAGAACCCCACTTGAAAAAAATAAAATAAAAACAGAAAGGTGCGAAATAGTAAAGAAAATGTCATTTTGGCATTACAAACATGCACATACATGTATGTCAAAGTACAAACAGTCTCCCAACACCTTCTCCTCGCCGTCAATGACAAAAGAGACATAACTCCTTTAGCGATAACCCCACCTTCCACTACGGGCATATAACTCTTGTTCTTTTATCAAAGTAAGCAAAGCTGCATAGAGCAAAGCTAGATGTTGGAACAGCCAATCTCATCCTAATTATTGTTTTATTATGGTTATCGCTTTAGATTTGAGTTTATATGATTCAATGGTACCGCAAAGATTTATCCCCTTGCACCACCCTCTCACGAAACTCATAAATTTAATTAAGGAAATACATATGTAACTTGCTATTCCAGTAAATAGTAAAACAAGCAGAGAAAATCGAGTGTCAACATGTAAACAAAGTATGAGCTGAAAACAGATGTCATCTGGAAGGAAATGAAACTCTTCTTTATTCCTATAGGAAAAGTTTCGATTTATTAGCGATGTACAGACGCTTAAGTCACCATAAAATAAACCCTCTTTTACGGCCGATATGATCGGTTGTAACACTACGAAAGCGACTTAATCGGCCGTAAAAACTTTACTTTCTTTTATTTTAATTTTTAACAATAATACACATTTTCAAATGGAAAAGATTATATTTAGTTTAAAATATGACGGCCAGATGTTTTAATATCTTTAACCTCTTAAAGTGCACTTGATGCTTTTTGACACACTAAAAATCCCTCAAAAAGTCACAAATCTGACTTGTACCTGATTCTACCAACTTAAGTAATATGAAGAAGACATTGCGAGGAAAGAAAAAAAAAGGAAACTAGAGGGACATCTCTGACCTGTCCCATCTTCTGAGGCCGAGAGGAGATATGCACGATCAGGGCTGATACTGGCAGAGTAGACCGCCCCTTTGTGGCCACTCAGAGACTTAAAGTCTGTCGCAGTGCGGTCGTCAAAGATACGCTCCATCACGTCATCTGCAGACATAGAGACAGAGAGAGGGTTAGAGGGATAGAGTGAGAGAGAGAGAGAGAGAGAGAGAGAGAGAGAGAAGGAGAGAGAGAGAGAAAGAAGAGATGGAAAGAGAGGAGGGAGTAATTAAGAAGAGGGAGACATATACATACCCACACAGATACAGAGAGCATATTTCATAATTTTACTGGATGTCAGATTGTATTGTAAATGCGGGGCATCTTTCGGTTAGAAAATTATCTATACTTGTCGTGGTCTGGGAATTTTAGGCTTAGGTTTATGTATCGACATTGGCACCAAGTTGAAGTAACATTTCAAATTCTTCAAATATCTTAGTGTATTTAATTAAGTGTTTTCTGCCTGATTTGTTTTGTGGTGGCCTAAGATCATTAGGCTCAGATTCATTTTTAGTTATTCATATCATTATCTTGAATATTTAACACTTTAAAATCTTCAGATATTTGATTGTTTCAGAATGTTTTGCCTTATTTGATTTAGCAAAGCCAGAAACAACTAAACATATTTTTTTTTTACCTTAAAACTGTATCTTTGACTGATAATAGTGATATGTATGAAATGCAACTGATTGTCCCAGGCCATCACAAAAATGTTCATTTGAAACTTGAGGCATTATTTATGCGAAATTCTTTAAAAAAAACTTTAATGGTAACATATCTGCCTCTCTTCATGTTTACTAGTATGTTGCGAAAAATTCTAGAATTAAAAAAAAAACAAATGGACAAATTTTGTTTAACCTTTTCACAGTGCATGATTCAAGGCCTATCCTTCTGTGCATAGGAAAAAGCTTTATTTATTTAAAGCAAATATGTATTAGCACAAGAGCATATCTAAGTGCACAAGTGTGCTGCATGATAGGAAAAGGTTAAATTGGTTTCAGGAAACTCTTCTCACCAGCTTCTTTATCTATGATGTCTAAATCATCCACGCCCTTCATGGACCTCAGCTTTTGCGGTGTGAGAGACCAGACGCGAAGATTGCCATCAGAAAAGCCAGCAGCCATCAGGCTTGAGTCGTCACTTACATCGACACATGTAACTCTAGCAAAAAAGGAAATAGATTTTTAAAAAACAGGAATAACATGAAAAAACTAACAGTGATACTTGGAATCTTAATATCAAATAAAAAACATGAATAGTATAAACTTAGACTGACACATGTCACCTTCGCAAGAAAGAAACAGATACAAAAATAGAAATAACATGAACAGCTTACATGCCATAGTTATCGAAGTATAGTCGAACCTGCCCATGACGACCACTAAAGATCATAACCAAAAGTATCTGTCTGTCTGTCAGTCCGTCCCGGAAGGGATGCCACCAATGAAATATAAAAAAGCCTGAAAATTCTCGACCACTCACGAAATTGTACACCTATGATCACATTCCCAAGTTTATGAAAACTTCTGCCTAGTTGACCTGGTGTATTGTATGAATTAACTCCTCTAGGTATTCTTTTTTTTTTTTATAGACATTTGAGTGGATATTACCAGCGTTGACTAAACCTAAGATATTTTTTTTTACCACCCCCCATATGACCATGTTATTTGAAAGACAAAAACATTAAAAGGTCAAATTGATACATATTAAATTATAATAATTGTCTGTCATGGAATCAATAAATGAAAACCACTCATCTGGGTTTGTTGTTTTCAAAAATGGTCTACAAGTTGCTCAAGACTGAGTTTATTACAGATTACTTTATAACCTGTAAAACTAAAAGGAGGCCAAACTTGTGCCAAGTGCTATGTAAATGATAAGCTATTTTTAAATCTAAATGGTCTGATAGTCTATAGATTCTATACTTTGGTAGGCTACTGAGAAGGTAGGATATTGGGTAATTTAGTCTCAGATCACTTTGATAAAATTCAATGCATAGTTATTAAGATCTGAAAATGTATATAGAGCTACGTGGTTTTATGATTTTAGTAGGTTTTCGTAATTAATCTAGATTCTAGGTTTAGATCAAGATCTACTGCTGCAGTGTACATCTATGTCCCAAACAAGTTCGTTTTTTGTTCTGACCAAGTATCTGTTTTATCACACCACTATAAGCAAAGTGCTGACTCTATCTTTCTTTCTCTTTATGTGTGTGTGTGGCTGAGAGAGAGAGAGAGAGAGAGAGAGAGAGAGAGAGAGAGAGAGAGAGAGAGGGATGAGCGGGACATAAAACTTTTTTCGGTCTCCTGATTTTTTCCAGTTTTCAGTTTCAACAAGCCTTTCTTATCACTGGTTTTCGATCGCCAAAATTCCTTCTCACAGACCCCGTCCTGGTGAACATCCGGCTCATTGCCTTATACTTACTACTTCTATAATCAACGCTACTACCGGCTGTGTCCTTAGCGATAGCCATAGACCGGCCATTCATTCTGGTTTAATGGGAATCATTCCCATTTGTTCCCGCTATTTCGCCTTTTCTCTAAAAAAAAAACACCACATTTATAAGTGGGCTGACCAATCCCGTCGCCGTATCTTTGACTGCATGCCTGTTGAGCACCACTTCCTCCACTGTATTATTACACATTGTATCATACTGCACATTTCCATCCTTTGTCTACGCCTAAACTGTTGTCTAGAATTTTCACTTGCACAGCACTATGGTGTATGGGTGGATTGACCACCCTCCCGCTGTATCCATGCCCCGTTAAAGAAGGCTTTATATATTTAGAAGAAAAAACGGGAATTCGTAAATTGTCTCGGTGTAAGTATGGTCCTGCCGCAGCGGATGCCGATGTGGGTATACACTACTGTACATAGACAAATGACACTGTTGTAGAAGTTTAGCAAACTCAACAAAAAACAAAAAGCAAAAAAAAACAGGAACATTGTGAAAGAATTAGAATGGCACATCTCACCCTGATAAAAAGGAAACATAAAAAGACAAGAAAAACATCAACACAATGATTTGATAAAAAAAGAGAACAGTCTTGAAAGTAATCAAAATTTGTAACATGATAAGGACATTTTCACATCTGAGAGAACTCCTTATGCACATAAAAGTATTTTTCTAAGCTTTAAAAAAACACCCATGCATAAATTTACCACTTTTTGGTGTCTTGGAAAATGAAAAATAAAACGATTTTTTTTTAAATCATTTTTTACACTTATCTCTTATTTGTTTGTTTTTTTTGGTGTCTGCAATTACACTATTCCAAGACTAATATTTGAAAAATTTAAGTGCTACCATACAGAAATAGAGCAGGGATACCATGACTTCAGCTTCAGCTAGTCACAATGTAATGACACTGACCCAAATATTGGAAAAGAATGCAGCCTTATAAGAATCCGAAATCAAATCATTTCAAGTCTTTTGCTCTATAGGCTGAGCCATGACCGCATCAATCTTTATACAAAACATGTTTTTACAGAGTTCATCAAGCAATTTTCGATGCAATTTGAAAAAAAAAATTGATGTGTTAGTTTCTTCATCGTTAGAATTTTAAAGAACGAAAACTTTGGTTGATGCAAAGCCACAGCAAAGGTTGTCCTACCCGTGGAACGAATTAACAAAAGTGTAGAAACAGATGGAGGGGAGATGGTTGTGGTCCAGTTTCACTCGCTTCTTCGCTTCTCTGAAACCAAGAGCCCTGTCTCTGTGGTCTTGGTCTTTGCTGATATGAAGAAAAAAAAGACATTGATTCATAATATGTCAACCCTCAGCCTTGGTAAAAGGAATGCCACTCCACCAAGAGCTATATTTATATGAACTAATTTGATTTCATGAGCTTTACTTTGTTTAGCTCACCAAGCAACAGCAACTGTAGATCAGTGAATATTGCTAAACAGAGCAACAATTTTAGTAATTAGAAGAGGAAATAAAGCTTACATACACAGCACAGCATTTCTGCTTGTTGAAAAGATGTATGTACCTGCTAGGCAGGTTTGATCTTCAGCTGATAAATCCATCCTTGTTGTAGCAAACAGAAATTATAAATCAACAGGTCAGCGATCTTTTTATTATCTCTGTCCCAAAGTATAGAACAACATTCCCAAATATATATGGAAGGCAGCTTCCATGAAAATTTTCAAACACATGCTAAAGTTCTACCTTTTTCATGATTGAAACTGAACCAGTGAATGTTGCAAATACCTCTAACGCTTCCCTGTGGCTTTTGAATATAATATTGCATTGTGCCAACATTATATGGTTATTTTTCTTTTGTAATTGTGATAATGGAAATTGTTAACCACATTGAGCATGATGGTCCATGGAAGTGCACTATATAAATGCAATATATTATTATTATTATTATCTAGATTTCTTAATTGATAAGACTACTTAAATAATAAGATTTAAACTGTCACTAAGTCTTGAGTCTAGATTGTGGACCTAACGAGAATCTAGAGAACATCGGGTGATTTGAATGCTGCGTTTTCATCTCAGTGCCACTCTTAGAACAGATAGTTGGGCGAGCCCAGCCCAGAAAAGATTGCGACAAAAACGAAGGTAGCTAAACTTAAAAAGTGAAAGTTAAGGCAAACAGCAAAGGTACAGCAAAATTGCTGAACATCATGCTTGATTTGTTTATATGATTTTATTACATATGATGACCTAGTGTGTAAATTTACGACCATTTACAACCTTTACAACCACGATGCTAAATTTACAACTTTTTTTTAACTTTACGGCTTTGCTGGACACCCTGATAAAGTGTTTTTATTGCTAAACCATCCAAACCAAATTTTCTCTACTCACAGCTCTGGCAAGGGAATCCTGGTCGGAGCTGGAGCGTTGGGATCATTCTTAGATTTCTTCATAAGCAGCGGATCTTTCTTAGACTTCTTTTTCTGAAATGTGACAAATTGATACAAGTTGTGCAAAAGGTATCAATTTATCTTGATGTTTTTTTACAGATAATCAAAATAAATATATTAAAAAGGAAAAAGGAATAGAAATCAAGAACAAAATTAACATTAAATTCTATTAAAACGCAAAACAAAACAAAAATTTCCAGTTAGGAGCTGAAGGAAAAGCATATAGAGTGAATCAATTAAATAGAGATGTACATAAATAGCTTTCTCAATTTGTGTCCTGCCCTGATTGGTCTACAAAAAAATTAAAAGTTAAGAGAAGCAGACACAACAAAGTCATTCCCAAAAAGAAAATGTTAACACCAGGCAACCTTTTTTGGCCATGTGATGTGAAGAGAAAACCTGCAACTTCTGTTGAAAAGTGGAATGATAAAATGAAAATCCAGCAGGGGAAGACAGGGGGGAAAAAATGTTGCACTAACAAAGTGACTCAAAGCAGGATCCGCAAAAGAAGATACACCAAAAGTGATGAGGGATTAAGGTGGCAAGAAGGTAATGATCGCTTACTATAAAGAGCATAGCAACTGATTCATCGAGAGAAATAGCTACAATTATCAACATTTGTGAAGTGGTCTTTGTGAAATTGGGCTCCTACCAGACCATACCAATCCAAGATATATGCTTTAAATTTACAAAGTGAGAGAAATTACTCACTAAAAGATTAAGATATCCAAGTTAACATGGCTCACATTTCTAAATATGACCCTAAATTTTCCCAGGCCACCAACACTCTATTGTTTGAAATCAGCCCCCACACATACAGACTCAATCCACTGTGTGATAAGAATTTGGAAACGGGGACAAACACTCTTCCAATGCCCTAGTCTTAATCAACTCAGACGTTTCTTAGTTCGAGACTTGACCTTAACAACACATTATATTCAACCTCAATACAGCTACAAAGAACTGCTGCCTTCTCCTCAGAGAGCACTGGACTAAACAACAACTGGAACTGCAATTGGAGAAAACCATCACCCTTTTTTTGTCTCACCTTGGGTTTCTCATCTCCATCCCCTCCTTCCTCATCATCATCCAACGCTATCTGTACATCTGGTTCCCTCAGAAGCCCGTACAACACTTTGGCTTTGTTTGCTGAGAAAATTATCAAACAAAACTATCAGTAGAGCCTTTAGATTAACAAATTTATTATACTGACTTGGTTAGAAAGTGTACCACATGGGTTGATACAGCAATCACTTAACTAATATCATAAAAGAAGAGTGTATCTTATTTAGACAGCAGGCAGTGATGAGAACAAGATTAATACTTTTTTACCGAAAGATTTTATTTTTTAAACAAGCTGGGTTCCCTGTTCATACGAACAGATTGATTACAGTGGAATAGTATGTAAGCCGATTCTTTTTGAAAGGGGAACTTTTAGACTCCTTGCCATCAGTTAATACTATTTCGCTTCCTCCTTTTAAACCATTGAGGCTGGGATTACAGACCACTCTAATTTTACCTTTCCCGACAGGATAAGACTCCACTCTAAGATCGACTTTGAGCGGTAGATCTAGGCTAGAAGATTAGCACACACCACAAATAGACTCACCCAAAAGTAACCCATATCCATTTCTGAGCAAAGATCAAGTGTTAACTTTTTTTGTTCTATATATTTTTTTCAAGCTATTGTTGATTTATTGACTCCAAGTCGAGAAAATCAAAGGTTTTCATCAGTCTTTGTTTTATGCGAGAGCCCAAATCACCATTTTATGAAGGTCTAGTCTGAACCCTAACACCCACTCAACTCGCACACATTTGCTATGGTCTGAAAGCTTGGACTTGTATCTATGTAAACCAGGTAATGGCCTAGTTCTTCCGGGTTGCAGTTGCAGCTAAAAATAGCATGCATCATAATGTGCGAGGTCTGCTCTAACCACTCTGTGATTGACCGAGCTTGAATTAGGCCTCGCTGCGCATCGATGGAGCCTGTTGCAGTGTATTGTAAACATCCGTATCTACAAGAAAATGAATGAAAACGCGTTCATACAGTCTCAGACTGTAGACAAAGACAATGCAGAATGATTTTGTATTCTAACACAGGTCTACATCTCTAACTGTGTAGATCTATCTCGTGTAGCGTCCCTTTGTCCACATGTCCAACTGTCCATCATTTTGTGCCTTGTCTTTCGTTAGGTGCGATGTAGATCTATCTTGCTTATTTTTATAAGTTCTATTCTATTCACAACATGGGCTTTCTTCTAGTTCTACTTCTTGTTCTAGACAAAATATTTCCTTCTAGACCAAATAACATGATGCACTCAGTGACATCAGTGATTCAGATATAGATTTGAGATTAGACATAGATGATGCATCAAACTATCCTTTCTAATGAGGCCACTAGATCTTATATTTATCATTCTCATTGCTCAATGTTCATTGTAGAACTTACTAACGCAGTAACTACCTGTCTTTCTTCATTTTATAAAGGATCTTTATCATCTAGGATCTAGGTCTAGATCCATACATTTTACCTCCACCTAGTTTTCTACAACTAGGTTAGCAATTCAAATATATACACACCTACACAGCTACACACATGTATATTGACTAATAATATGTTATTTGATAGCTAATCCA
Source organism: Elysia chlorotica (assembly GCA_003991915.1). Taxonomy (NCBI): domain Eukaryota; kingdom Metazoa; phylum Mollusca; class Gastropoda; family Plakobranchidae; genus Elysia; species Elysia chlorotica. The sequence continues at coordinate 141,478 of RQTK01001088.1, forward strand.
ATGTTTTGTAAGCTACGTCTCTTTCTACCCATGAAATCATAGTTTACTACTTCTTCATTGTCTAAAAAATGGGTTAAACAACTTCAATAGCCCTGTCTGTTTGATATTAGATCTAGAATCTAGATCTATAAAACCCTTTTCATTAGTTAGGCCTAGATTGTAGATCTAGAAAGACTGCTCAAGCAAGCCAAGGCAGTGTGTGGAACTTACGAACTGGTAGCAATGCCATTAGAACATTCTTTAGTCTATGACGTTTTGACTTCTTAAAAACTTGGTACTTGACGATGGATTCCGAATAGATCTAACCAAGCCTAGATCTACTTATTATAAAAGATTATCAAGAAATCCGAAAGCGAACTATTTTTAATTTTAATTTATAAATTTATGAAAAAATAAATCAATAGGACTAGCTAAACCTAGTATTTAGTAAGATGTAGCTTCTATGAAATTTTCATAATTATAGGCTGAGCCGTCTTCGAGCCTTTTGCGAAGAACCCCTCGATTCTACTAAAAAATATATATAGATAACATGTCATATGTAATTAAGAGATGTAAACCGCAGACGACAAACTTTTTCTGAAATTTTACCTGCCAACTTTTTTTTCCCACTGAAATTCCAGAAATGTAGAGAAAATTGGCAGGTCAAAATCAATCCAGACTTACCATCTCTGTCCACTTCCCCTGTGAGTCCACCTCCAGAGGCCTGAATCTGTTGCTGAGTGCGAGGAACACCGTCAAACACTGGGAGATAAGTGACAATTTAAAAGAAATTAAATTATCTAACTAAAAAAAAACGTTTCAAAATAATGTTCACATCAGATCAAAAGATGGAAAAAAATGTGCACCGAATGCTCGTTAACATGAGAACAAGAAGTGCCAATTTTATTTTTAATTAAATTTCCTAACTAAAATTTTTATAATTCAAAATAAAGATAGAAAATAATGTGCACTGAACGCTCTTTAACATGAGAACAAGAGTAAGATTTACTTCTTTATCCAGCCTAAGACTTGTTATTTATTGTTATTTACATTTCCTACTGCCTTGAAATATGTCACTAGCAAAAACAGATTCCACTTACCATCTATGAAAAGATGATCTTGCACAATGGTCAAAAGAGAGGACAATCTTTTTTCTTGTAAATGGCGCTTCAAGTGAGTGTAAGAGTCGCGAGACATGCGCAAGATGAATTTACTTGTTCTGGTGTGGGAGACAAACAAAATATTAAATGACATTTCAGTCAAGAAATGAAGAATGACTAATAAACCTAATGGACATAATTTTTATTAAAACGTGCTATAAAATCAAAACTTTCAGAAAAGGCTTGTATTTATGTTTAATTGGTGGTAAAGAAATGCAGTATATAGTTTAATTTAAAATTAATAATATTTAAAAGTTTGGGGAATAAAAAATGAAACAATAGAGGTCATTACAAAATGTAAGGATCTTAGATTAATTCATTTTCAACTCTTGTTATTCTGGTAAAAAGAATACCTAGGAACAAAAGGTGATAAAAAAAATATGCACAAAACTGCATCTGAGTTGAAATATTTTCTTATGGCATGAACAGTAGTATAAAACTACAAAGGACAATTTAAATGTGTTTTGAGAACACATAAACTAATTTGAGGCAGAATGGGTCACTTAAAATTGGTTGTTTGAACATGAAAACTAAATGATAACTTAAAGATCCTCTAGAGTATTTTTATTTCAAACTTTACAACTTTACAGGAAGATGAAAAATAACTAAAATATAATGAAACATTTAAAATGTGCTGTTGTTTGCACACACTATTTTTAACTATAATAGACAATTAAAATGTGCTGTTGCCACACTGACACTAACAACTTAAAACTGTAATGAAACATTTAGATTGTGAGATTGAGACATGGAAACTAATGTGACTCTATTATGGACATTCAAAATGTCCTGCTTGGACAAGGACACTGACTTGAAACTCTCGAGCAGCTGATTGTCGCTGCCAACCATGTGTTCCTTCTGGCGTACACTGGTGAGCCTAGCGAGGTCCTCGTGGCGGTGCTCATCCTGGTCTTGCCAGAACCGACTGTAAAACTGAGATGCTGGAGTAGCACAAGTAACAGGACCATTAGTTGCAGTAGCGGTAGAGTCAATGAATATTATTCAATAATCAAAATAATAATTACAATAATAAGGGGGAGGGAGGGAGAGAGAGAGAGAGAGAGAGAGAGAGAGAGAGAGAGAGAGAGAGACACACACACACAACAGTTTAGGCCCTTAGCTAGGTGTAGTCAAAGGATGGAAATGTGTAGTGTGATACAATGTGTAATAATACAGTGGAGGAAGTGGTGCTCAACAGGCATGCAGTCAAAGATATGGCGATGGGATTGGTCAGCCCACTTATAAATGTGGTGGGATTTTTGAGAGAGACAGAGAGACAGAGAGAGACACAGAGAGAGAGAGACACACACACACACAACAGTTTAGGCCCTTAGCTAGGTGTAGTCAAAGGATGGAAATGTGCAGTGTGATACAATGTGTAATAATACAGTGGAGGAAGTGGTGCTCAACAGGCATGCAGTCAAAGATACGGCGATGGGATTGGTCAGCCCACTTATAAATGTGGTGGGATTTTTTTTAGAGAGAGAGAGAGAGAGAGAGAAAGAGAGAGAGAGAGAGAGGGAGAGAGAGAGAGAGAGAGAGAGAGAGAGAGAGAGAGAGAGAGAGAGAGAGAGAGAGAGAGAGAGAGAGAGAGACAGAGAGAAACATTTTAAACATTGGTATTCCACAACTATTAGTTTATAGCAGGAAACAGTTAAAAAAAAAAGAAAGAAATTTTCTCACCATTCCATTGGTGACCATTGTATACCAACTCCAAATACATATGAACAAACACTGGGTACAGTATTGTAGACAGTTCCACCTGAAACAATAAATAAGCAGAGACTAAGACAGTAGAATGTTGACATTACAATGGAATAAAAGTTCACATTGAAAGTTATTCCACTTTGTTGGAAGACATGACAGATGTTAAATAACCAGGAACTTCATAGCGTCATATTTTAGTATCAAATCACTCATTATAGATTAAGACCTGTTTGGTAATGGATGTTCTCCCTCATAGTCTGCAGAGACCTATTTTACTACAAGAACAGAAACTCTTGATTTCGTTACAAAAATGTGTTTTGAAAAAGAAAATTTTAAATGTTTCGCTGCATTTTGCCAAAGTAGAAAGAAAAATTAAAATCATCACCAACCAACACTGCTTGTCATTGTACAGAGGCAAAAGGGAAATGCAAACAATGGTTTGGAAAATTTGCACTGAAGAGGCAAGTTTCCTCCACAAAAAATGTTATTAACCCACAAAGCTTGATGCGCCAAATAACTGCCTCACTGTGAGAAAACTACAGGCCCTGCACTCGGCTACTTTACTGACTTAGCACCTCCGGACAGGGCACTCTGGATGTGAAACATTCGCTGGCCACATTGCATGTTGAACTCCATACTGTTCTGTTCGTGTGACTGGGTTTATAATTGCAAATTACACTGTACTAAGTCTATTTGGATAGTAGGTCGACAAGCACTGAAAATGTCGGCTGGTGCTTCCCTTGATTGCATTTTTTAGAAATATAAGGTGCCAGATATCACTACCATTAGTCTTCGGGATGGAGGAGTAGGAGGTCAAAGGTTCCATCCTCAGCTAATATTTCAAAACTTTCAATGGGGGCTACAAGGGTTCTAAGCCCATTTCCCTTTCAGTCAAGAGACACACAGAAGGAATGTTGTTCCATGTAAAAGAGGATTTTAACTGAAACATATCGTACTCACAGCTATTTAAAATTAAATAAGTTTAATTGTGATCATCTGCAGGAAAGAAAGTAATAACTGGCTTTTCCCTTTACTCCCCCACAAAAAAGTGATAAATGATTGCCAGAATCTTTTTCAGCCTGAGCAGAATCTAGCACTAGATAAAAGGATGGTAAGAAACAAAGGCAGATACTTTTAGGCAATACATTATAGATTGAAACAGGAAATGAAATTTTGGGTAGTGGTAGATCCAGAAAAGGGTATACTTTTAATTTTGATGTTTATCTAGGAAAAAATACAGGTTCATATGGTGGTGGAAGGCTAGCCTACATTACTACAATGTTGTCATGAATTTAACTTAGTAAACAAAAGGGTATAAGATTTTTTTTACAACTTTTATAGAAATGTCAAGCTTTTGAAAGATATGTTTTTGATGGGCGTTAGAGCTTGTGGTACTATTTTATCTTATTGAAAAGGCTTTCCATCCCAATATAAAAGAATTTGAAAAGAAATCGAAAAGAGGTGACTTTAGATGGTATAGGGACGATGAGATTTTAACAGTTGAATGGTGAGAGATTTAAGGCAATTTCTGTGATGTCAGACATTTCATGACGCTAATAGCATTGTGAGTGTTACATGAAAGAACAAAAGTAAAACAGCTTATTGCAATTAAAGATTAAAACAGATCTATGGGTGTGGTGGATCGAAGTGATCAGCTTATTTACAATTACTTAGTTCTATTTTGTTTCAAAAAAGGCGATAACTTGCTATGATTATGAAAGTATCAGATTGAATTAAAAATAGGTGTCAAATGTGAAAGCTGTGGGGTGAATTTATGCTTTGTGAGAGCACGGAATTGTTTCTTAGAATACCACAGTCACTAAATACTTTTGGACTATCTAATAAAAACTAATTCACTAAACTGATACATTGATGTGTTCATTTTATATATGTTTAATGAGTTAATTTATTCTCTTGGAGGATGCGATCATTTGGTCTCATTTCAAGTACCTGATGTGCTATGTCCTATCTAAAAGATTAAGAGCAAAAATTTTTCATTTTCTTGTTTTATTAAAAAGGTTTGATAGTCATTTGCTATGGTTATATGTCAAATTTGATTGGTTCAAAAGCTTTTGATTTTAAATTGTTGAAACATGTTTGTTATTTTTCCATTTTATTACTTTCATTGTCATTATGGACACCCTCGAACCCATTTATTGCATTTCGAAATATTTAAGAGCCTTTTAAAAAAAAAAAAAAAAAAAAAAAAATATATATTATATATATATATATATATATATAGGTTCGGCTAAATAAATCACTTGAAAGTTATCAAATATTGTGGTACTGTCATTTTCCCTTCTATATTGGAGTTCCTGTTGTTGAGATTATGTGAGTCTGAATTCTGTTTTTATAACATACAGTGGATCATGTGATGACATATGATGATGTCATGCCTCCAAAAAGCATTGTTCATGAAAGCCCCTTAATTGCCCTTAAAATGTATGTACTATACTTACAACTTTAAACAGAACAGATACAAATTTTCAAATAAGACCTTTTTAGTGTACACAATGCCAATGGCCTCTGATGCACAAAAAATAATAGGGAAGGAAGAGAGTTACGCTATGACTGAGGTTTGAGAACCAAAAGCTGCTTCACTAAACTTTCCTTAAAAAGAGTAAACAAAGGCAAGGGAGCAACTACTGTTACTCTGGTGCCCTTTTTATTCCTTTCACTTTGTTTAAAAACTGGAGAGGTATATCCTGCCTTTTGTGTTGTGGTGGCAAGGTGTGCTAGTGAGGGAGTGGGTTTCTTAACGTTCAACTCTAGCAACATATAGTGGAGAGGTTCCAAGATTAACGTCAGAAAATTTTACATGTCGCAGAACAATGACACTGCAGGGATACCAGGGATCCTGTCTCAGGCAGTTACACTATACAGTATACTGATACGAACCAGACGGGAAGGACATTGGACACACAATTGTTGTCCGATCTCGAATTTTGAACCAGGCGCCACACAATTGGGAGACCAACACTCTACTACTTGCACTTGTTCACCTTGTGGTGACAAGGTAGTTCAGTCACCATATAGGCAGCATTATGTTAAAAGATGCTTTTAATTGCAATATATATTCCCACAGGTTGGTTCGGTGTCAGTATAATTTGACAAATAAAATGCTGGATCCTGCTCTGTTGCTGGATAGGATCCTCATGGAGAACATATGAGACTTAAAACTGGGAAATGGTTTTGCTTTCTGCGACCAAAGATTGCTTGTATGTTTTGGGCTATAAGATGCCACATACCTTATGAACATCAAGACACGAGTCAATGAATGTCTTCAGGTCCTGGTACAGGTCTTCAAACAGACTAGGATCATCATCACTGGAGAAAGAGAGTTTACAGTTGATACAATAAGAATATTTTTAATCATAAACCTGATTCAAAGGTAAAACACACAGACTTACCTGCATTTATATCTTGTTGGCGTAAAAAACAGTGTACTAGTTCAAAGCCTCACGACATAGTGGACACCATTCACGATTCTGTAGGTGCCTGATATAATATTTCTATACATGATCACTCAAACATCACAAAATTTATCTGTTGCAAGTGTAACTAATATGTAGATCAATCAAATAATATTTCATTTCAACTATTACAGGGATTACAGTATAAAAAAAATGTCCACACCCTGAACTTAAAGTGTGTCCCTTGTTACTTCTAAACCAAACCCTTATCTTAATAACTTTAATGACAATTTTAACTTGCAGTAAAGAGATTACAGTTTCCAAAAGACACTTCATATCTTTTTGACATGTTCATTGTTTTAAATTATACTTTTTATAGCCTTTATGTATTCCCTAGATTCTGCTAAGACTTTCGTAAAAATTGCACTTGCATGCACCTGTTATATGAAGAAAATTGTTGCTGCATGGTAAAATTGCAGATCCACAGAAAACTGATCTTTTCTATTGCTTAAAGACTTCAACATTTTCTGCAAGATTGTCATGCAAAATAATAAAATGTTTATCACCTTTTGTAAACTGCTGCTAGTGCTTGTGAAACTTCTGTCTTTTTGTCCTCCTCTGTTTTCAAGTCATCCTCACTCACTTTTGCCTCCTCTTTAAGCAAAGACTCTGTACCCTAGAGAAAAATATTCTAGGCCTATTAACTATAGATGATATTTGTCGTATATTGTTAGCTTCTTCATGAAGACATTTTGCATCAAAAAGAAACAATTTAAAATTGCAATTTGTCTCTTATTTCAACATGGTTAAAAGTGGGACGTTGTGTACACATGTTCTAAAAAAATTAATGAAAGGTGTGATTTTTTTAAAGCATTAAAAAAAAACCATAAAAAATAACAAAAACAAACACAAAATCATAAAAAATGTCAGCTTTTCCAGCATATTGAAACATGCACTTCACACACAAGTAAAAAGAGGTAAGAACACATTTACACAATAATCAAGCATTTAATTCTTATAATAACCCATAATGTTGCAGTTGTATGTGAGGGCTGGGCTCCTCCACCTCTCCTTCGTTTTCTTCTTGTCATTACATTTTCTCTCGCTTCAAATACTTTCCCCCCTCCGATATCTGCTATCTAGGCGATTAAGAGCAATCAGTAGGCTCCTCTCCGCCTTGTGGCTTGTGTTGCGGAGTGATTGCAGGGCTGATGCAGCAGCTAGAGCCGAGTTAGGTGTTTAGAATTTTACATCTGATCAACTTATCTTAATAGCCAGTTGGAAAATTGTAAGAAACGTGCTTTCTCTCGGTGAAATGAAATATCTGCTGGCAGTAGAATGTGGACAAAGTAATTTCAAATTTATTTATGAAAAATAATATGGCGCCAATTGGCCAAAAATCAGAGCAAAGCGAAACAACAACGATATATAGATCTAGTGTGAAATAGCAAAACTTGTTCAAAAACATTATGTGGTGAAAGTGTGTCAAGAGTAGATTATGAGTTGTATTTTAGATGCCTTAGCCTAGAGAAGTGTGATGTCAGTGAGTTGGGTGTGAGTGAAACTTTTCAAGGGCTGTAGAGCTAGTCAGACTTGGAGTGTCTTTTGTCTTGAGTGGATCAACATCTACCTTGGGATACGAGTTGGCTGCTCATAGGGCATAGATCTAGATCTTTACTAGTACTTCTGCTGCTACTTCTTGTGTTCTCGACGCCTGAAGACATCACTGGTGTCAGAAATAAAGAGCCAGTTTTCGGGACTGGATACACTTGGATTTAAGTCTAGGTTAGACTTGTCTTAGATCTGGAATTCTATAATATATTATGTATATCTAGATATGTTTATCTTTAGTCAGCTCACAGCAAGCGTTTTGTAGTTTAATTAATTATGAAGTGAGGTAAGTTTGCTTTTGGGGTGACTGGGACTAGATCTAGATGACGAAACCTATTCCCAAATCAATTTCAATGATGTGAACTTCAATCAACTTGGGAGCATTGTTCATGTCATGAAGAGAACTTAAGCTGACAGTATATATGATAAGGGAAGTTGATTTCCTTTGGATTCCATGGCAGGATCCTTATCACCCATGAAACAGTGCAAGGCATTTCATTGGAGGGAGCATGGGAAAAATTGTAATAGGGATAAAAAAAATTGCAGCAACAAGTAATTTCAAGGGGAATGGTACAGCTTGTATGATGTTTAAGGGTAAAATTAGGGCTAGGACAAATTTATCTTCATCTCAGTTAGATAAATTCACAGATTTAGCCGCTATTTATAGTAATTTTGGGGAAGAGTTGCTAAGGGCCTTGCAAGTTAAGAAAGATGACATTACATTCTTTATGTCTGTCTATCTCAAAGTTTCAGGGATAAAACAGGTTTTCAGATGGTTAGAGATTTTCAGGGTGGTTGGAACTTAGTAGTAATAGAATGCCGGAAACGTGCAAACGCGGTGTGAGACTCCTTGACTAACTGAAAAGTTAAAAATTAAAAAGAAATTTTATAGGTTGTCTCCTTGATGAAATACCACTGCTTTTTACAAAGATATATAAGGAAAAGAATTAAATGTGATATCTTGATGGCTTTAACTAGAGATGGTCACATGATGTCTCCAAGAGATTTGGAGGAGTGTAGATGATGAATTTAGTAAAATTAATTAAACAAAGGTCACTAGTGTTGAATTGCAAATTAAGTAAGGTTCATGGGTGCACAAATTGTGAAACAGTTTTTAAAAACTGAAAGATTTAATGCAGAAAAAAAATTATTGGATTTAATTAATACCATAAGGGTACATGTGTTAGTGTATGAAAGGACACTTTATTTTTACAAACCCTGTTACAATGGTTACAAATGGTATACATCTGCCATTGAGAGCCAAAGATAAATACAGGTAACTATTAGTGAGTCTTATCAATCTAACAGAAAACACTGATTTGTTAACAGAACTCATTAGTTATAAATGGATTTATGCATCACTGACCAAGCTTGAAATCTAGACAATCACAATCTTCCATTCTAAAGGCAAAGTGTCAATCATTGAATGAATGCCTGTCAGTGCTCCATGATGAAGCCTTGAGAATGTCTCAAAAGTTAATTCCTGATTAGATTCAAAGGAACAAAGGTTTAAGTATACATGTGTCCTTGTTTCATGTGATATTTATAACGATATAATGGCCTATTCTGGCTTTATTTAGGTTCACTAGAACCCCCTGCTCCCTCCCTAGATCCTGCTACTAGTTTTAACAATCACTGCACTGTACTTTCGGTTGCATCGTGATTTTGACTGGTGCATGAACATTATACTGATTCCAAGAGAATAAAATGGCCGTGGAGGTTATAAATGAAGCCAATACATAATCTATTTGAATAATTGAAGTTACAATACATTGTATTAATTGTGATGATGAGAAAACAATTACTCCTCAAAAGTGTAATGCAATTTTCTTGGCCGTGTATCCCAGTTGCATAAAAAGCTTTGGTTTAATAGGGAAAGGTCTAGATCTAACCGCAAGCAACTAGGCTATAGCAATTAAATTCGATGCAGATTGGTGGCTTCTGCATCCCTACCTCAGAATATTGCGAGCATTAAAAGGACCACACTCTAAAACCTGAGACAAGCTCACTCCTTTCAAGGAACCCCATTGCTTGCATGTGGGCGCAATATGCACATCCCTATGCGCTGATCCCAAGTACCAGTGACATAGAGTCGGGTCATAGACCATAGGAATGTGAAGCACCATGACTGATTTTCGGATATAAAAAAAAATGCAAAAGTGAAATTAAATAATGCTATAGCATAGCTAAAACTTGTTCACCAATACCTTCAAAGTAGAAAGATATAAATATACTACCAGTGATATACTATTCTGGTTAGATCATAAGAACCTTGAACAGGTCTAGCCCACATCCGATTTAACAGAGTGTTTACATAGTTGATAGATGAATACGGTTAGATCATAAGAACCTTGAACAGGTCTAGCCCACATCCGATTTAACAGAGTGTTTACATAGTATGCAATACGATGGCCAGTCCTTACTTCTTACAAATGGTCACTGTCACAACATTGATAAATGCAATTTGATGCTTTGCAATGCAGACATCACTGAGTTTTACACTATAGAACACAACCCAAACGAAAAATTATGATTGCACGCTGGTATACAGAAGTATGACTATCGGTATATACGGTAAATCAAACAATAAAACTTGTGGTAATACTAGACCTAATAGCAATTGTATTGAATTTATCAGTGAAAACGAGAATACCTTATAATTGGATAGGTAGTATCGATAGTCCGATATTGCGTGTATGGAGTCTATTTTGTTGGGCCGTATATATACCTGAACCAGTGACTATGATGTACTATGAAATCAGCTATTTTTGGAATTGGGAAACCATGACCTTTCTAATGGTACAAGTTCCATGAATGAAAAATTAGAATGAACTCTACAGCCGAGTAAAAAAAGAGGCTTGTTGTGAACATACAGTGCACGGCCTGTTTTAGTACCTACAGTGTAGGGCCTACATATACAGCGCAGCCAACTTGTTAAGCAACCAACTCTTGAAACTCTCTCTCTAGTATCTGTCTCTCTCTCTCACTCCACTGGCTGTCAGACTCCGATGTAATCGAATCCCACCCACTCACCTATCGAGTTCCACCCACCCACTCATTTGATCGCCCACAGGCTAGGGACCACAAAACTCAAAAGTCAAGGAGTGCTCGAACATATAATAAATAATAGATCTAAATCTAGAATCTATATATCTAGATTAAAAAGTTAGAATAGATAGAATCAAGATGCCTTTCTTAGATTTATTCAAAAGACCTTTAAGTTGTGTTTCCGTAAAAATTGTAAGACCGCGACGAGCGTCTGTTTGTCATATTGGCAAGAACCAGGTTCTTTCTTCACTGATTCGACTGGGTCCTCACTAGTCGTCGCCATTTTGAATTCAATCAATCCACTGTGCGACGGTAGGCAGCATTGCCAGGTGTGTTTTGTTTTTTTTTCTACTCGGATCCTGCCAGATTGGCAGATTCCGCTTGAAAGTGTCAGAAACGTGACATATTTCATTATCAACAACAAAAAATTATAAACTATGGGTAAATGATGTTAAAAAACCTACTTTAATACACATCACAATTACTTGGCTTTCTCATTTATAACAAAAAAAACAAGCAAGTCAGCAATTGAGGAAAAACTTCAGCAAAAACAATTTTCTAATTTCTAGCGTCAACTGGCAAGATGCTAGGCTAAATTCATAGATTTATAAATATTACTAGATCGCTCAAAGCAAATGGCGGTCCCTCTTCGCGGCACATCAGCGAGCGGGCTCGCGGTGTCCGTTGACGTGGAAACACAGTGGATGTCGCACCATCTCGCCCAAGCTTCTCTTTTAGGAAGTAACCATTACGAATCCAGTGCGATAGATAAATAATAGAAAAATAATGACACCAGTGCTCTCTGGAGTTTTATTAACTTTAAAATGGCGTTTTTTATAAGTATTTTTATTATTATTATTAGTAGTAGTAGTAGTAGTACTGTTATTACAGTTATTAATACGATTACTATTATTACAACGATTACATATGTATTATCATCATCATCATCACCGCCACCACTATCCACTTTCCTCTCCTCAGTTACATTCAAGTTCCGCCGCGCTGTAACGTCATTGAGCGATCTAGTGCTATTTATAAATCTATGGCTAAATCACAGATAATCTGTGGGCTAAATACATGTACATTCTTCAAGCCCACAGGCCTTAAATTAGATCTATGGACAGATGTCTATATATACCGAACTTAACAAGAACACATTTCACAAATAAAAAGAACATCAACAAATATACACCCAGAAAAAATAACACAAGTAAAGTGTAAATGAATTTTTATTGTTATAATATAACTTATTCATACAGAGTAAAATTTAAGACACACCATTTATAGCTAATTAAATTTTAGGAGTTCTCCAGATTTATCCATTGTAACTTGTAGAATAAAAAGAAACAAAACAAACAAAAACAGAATCAGTGGATGAGATAGATATGAGAAAACTGCCACTGGGCTAGCATGACTGCATATCAATGCTTTTCTTTGATGAGTACATGTATCTATTTCATAATGAAGTCAAAATAAAAGTGTGCATATTTTTTATTTAACTGCTAAAGATAAGCGTTCGTAGATTACTAACACGAAAAAATACCCCCCTACCCCCCAAAAGCACAGAGAGAGAGAGAGAGAGAGAGAGAGAGAGAGAGAGAGAGAGAGAGAGAGAGAAAACCCTCCAAAAAACGAGAATACAAGAATATGTCAGTGACATTGTTTCCATTCCCATAGTCAAATGACTCCTACTAACAGCTGAAAAGTATAATAAGAACTTAAATTGGTAATTGTGAACATTTTGCTGAATTAGAAAACGTTAGAATGATCCTCCACAGTGCATTTATTAAAGATTAAATAGGAGAACATCAGTGCATTAAAACAGAAAGGTATAGCAAGGAAGAAGACATGTGCTCTGAAATATGAATACATGTAACTTTGTTAATAACTACAGTCGAACATGCGCGCAAAATCGGGAGACGTGAAATCATAAATGTCCTCGAAATAGGGAAAAATCCTGGGGAGTTTAATTTTTTCCATGTAGCGTCACCGTGAAATTGTGAAATTTTACCCACTTAAACGGGGAAAAATTCAGTCACCACTCTCATATACAGGGATTAAGGGCAGATCATTTATCTACTTGCACATGAGAAACGTGCGTTTTGTACAACACACTGTGGTGATTTCAAGGCCTTCAATGACACTTAGCGGAGGATATTTTTGTGACTCGAATAACTGTGAGCATGCTAGGGAATGACAGTTTCACCTGCATACGACAGGCTCTGTGTTTTACGACAGCTCAAGTGGGTACACGTATTGACGGAGGTTGTGTTTATTTTTACAGGTAATCATACATCTTTTTATCTAACATATCTCCCCCTTCCAATTCCTTTCCCGGTCTTTATCTTTATCTCTTACTAAGCCTATTCCTTGTTCTGTCTCGACTTCAATTTCGATTTTGGATCAAGATCTACATCTCTACCATAATAACCATTCTCATCTTATTGATAATCTTTTATTCAGCGCGTTCCCACCTCTATTCCACTCCCTCCTCTCCTGTCTATTCTTTGCCAACCTCTTTGCTGTCCCTCTATAACCTATAGTCTACACATTAACTAAAAAAGTCTTCATTAATTCTGACTCTCTTTTGCTCATCTTTCTGTCTCACTCTATCTCTTTTTTTTTTTTAGGGTCATACTTAATCACTCTCTCTCCCTCCTGTTATCTTTTCCGATATAACTCTACCCGAAGTCTTTCTCTCATATACTATGACATAAAATTTTGATAATAAAGTATAAAAGCATAATAGTAACAACTCTAAAGTTTTAACTCGCACATCATAACCTTCCCTCAAATGAAAGTGAGAGAGGAACTTAACAATGAACCTTCCAGTACTGATCACATAAAGGACTTGAATGTCATGCAGAGAAAACATTTGGCCAACATAGAAATACATGTACTTACTATGATTTTATATCATTCAAAGGAAACACGGATTCATCATAATCTTCTTGTATGGAAATAGAGAATTGAAATAAAAGTGTACAAATAAAGTGTGGTCTATATATAGAATAAGTAAGTATTCATGAAAAAGCACCAATGACAAAGTGAATAACACAAACAAGTGTAAAATTTAAAGCAAAGGGTAAATGGCGTTGCCTCCCGAAGCTAGAATATCACAGAATTAAATGAGTTTGACTAATTAAGCATCCCTCACCTCAAATGGTCTGCAATAGAATATACATATTGCATTTTCAGTTTGCTCATTTTAATATTACATGTATTAAGATACCTATACCTTTTTATTTATTATTTCATAAAGCAGCACAAGAATTTTAAATGCATCTGTCCATATTGGCTTACAAATAAGTGCAAGAAAAATCAGAAGAGGAAAAAATTGAGGCTTTCTGATCTTTGCAAGCAAAAGTCACTGATATAAGTTTTGAGCTAAAGCCATAGAAAGCCACATTTTACATTCAAATGTAAATGGTTATCTCTAGTTCTATGAATGACAGAATTGGTCTCAACCTCTTCTGTGCATTTCATGCTTTTTAAATGAAAAGTAAATTTGGTCCAAAAATCTTTGACAGAGCAATGGAAACCATGAGTTAGGGCCTTAAAAAAATCCCAACAAAAATTTGTTTTTCATTCCAACTTATGTGTATTCACTCTTGTTGTCTCTAAAATATGATTTATTAATTGTATGAATATATGAGGATAATATGTGCATCAACATATCTATGTGATCGATAGATGGCCCAGATTTCACCTTCAAAACCCATTTATAATACACGCACATATCAGTGATTTGTTACTTAAAATGTGCTTTCCCCCCCCCCCCCCTCCTTAAAAAAACAGAAACAACCAACCAAACTCCAACCAAATACAACATAATCATAAATGTGTGAGTTATATAAAAAAAATAAATGAAGATGTTCTGTATCATATGTATGCATGTGCCACAGCCAATTTTAAAGAACCACAGCAATAGGTATAACACATCTTAACAGAAAAAGAATTTTAAACATCAAAGTTTCACAGAAACATAAAAGTATACAAAAAGGAACTTGTATTCAAATGCATACCCGGTATAAAAAAGGGTCTTATTATGCGCATAAACATTTTTTAAAAGTGTAAAAGTGTAAAAACTTTGTTTTCTTAAATATTACAGGTAAAATAAAAAGCATTTCTAAGTTCAAACTAAAATTTTGCTTATTTAAAAAAAAAATTGTTCTCGCAAGTGAAGATTACCCTGATAGTTTTTCTACAACTTTACAGTTGCTATGGTATGATGAAGCTGATGTCTCATCATCATCATCATCCGGGTGCCGTCTCCTTGCGAAGGTTGGCTGCAATGGCCCTCCATTGACATCTGTCCTGCGCAAGTCGTTGGCACTGCACCAGCGAGTAGCACGTCCATTCTGCGATGTTGTCATTCCATTTCGTTCTGGGGCGTCCCCGACCTCTGCTGCCCTCCACTTCGCCGTTATAGAGATCTCTTATCACACTTTCATGACGCATGAGGTGTCCATAATATTGCAGCTTCCTATCTCTAATACACTGCCCTATTTCTCTTCTTATGTTCAATTTTTGTAAAACTTCGTAGTTTCTTAAATATTACAGGTAAAATAAAAAGCATTTCTAAGTTCAAACTAAAATTTTGCTTATTTAAAAAAAAAATTGTTCTCGCAAGTGAAGATTACCCTGATAGTTTTTCTACAACTTTACAGTTGCTGTGGTATGATGAAGCTGATTGTTTAGATCAAAACATAAACTGCTTCTTTATTTATCCAGCTGTAGTCACATTTCTATATTGAATATTCAATGACTGCTTAAATGATATTATAAATACAGTGGAATTGGTGCCTCGGAAATAAAATGGTTTATAAGTACAAAGCCATAGTTTATTTTTAAGAGGGTTTATCTGTATAATTTTTTTAAAGCATATGTCACCGTGAGCTAAATGTAGTAAATTGTAAAGTATATCTACCCGAACCTTACGAGTTTTGGTTTAGTGGTAACATGGTATGACCCCTAAAGCCTGATACATGTAATTGGAATTTCTCAATTAATTTGGCAGCAAAGGTTAAATCTTTCTTTTTGTTTTTGTTAGAATATGAATCCTTATTTAAAGTCTTCCTCATTTGATTCTCTTAATTCAAACTGCTTTTCTCCACACTTCTTTGAACAATGGCCCTTCTTAAGGAAAAAAAAAAGTTTTGTAATACAAAAGGTGGTAGGAATTATCTAATTGACACAGAGAGGAACTCCATTTAAAATAGTTTTCCACCC
Organism: Elysia chlorotica; assembly: GCA_003991915.1. Classification (NCBI taxonomy): domain Eukaryota; kingdom Metazoa; phylum Mollusca; class Gastropoda; family Plakobranchidae; genus Elysia; species Elysia chlorotica. The sequence goes on from RQTK01001088.1 coordinate 157,628, forward strand.
AGTGGAATATATATTATTTATTACTGTCGTGATTCAGTTATACCTTTTTCTCTACGAATAATTCAGTTTCCATCCATGCCCCAAAAAATCAAATTAAAATGTTGCAGTCAGCATATAGAACTTCTTAAAGAAGCAGGATACCCAAACCTTGCTGGGCCCACTATACTGACACTGGCCTTATCAATAGATCAACAGTCGAAGCAGATGATGTCACCCCCATCAAATCAAAATTCTAGATTCCCGTTCCATAATTTATATACATATAATTTTTTCAGGCATGTTTGAATAGGAAAGGAGTAGAATTTTTGGCTGCCAATTATAAGTTTTATGTCAACCAAAGGAGGATAAGATCTTACGTTCACTCAATTGCTTCATGAAAAAACAAATTATGAATTATAACCATCAATGTCCTTGATCAAAATTTACAGCAAAATAATTACAAATTATCTACATTGTATTAATATATACTTTTGGTGCTAATTTATGTTGTTACTTATAAAGCCAATCTAGTTTATGAAAAATAAAAAAAATAAAAATGTGTTCAGGAAAAATACTAAACAAAGATATGAACTCAAACAATCCCTTACTAAGAGTTTTTTTTTTTAATGTTTGTTAAAAATACCCAAGCAATAGTTTGAAAAAATAATCTTTTACTTGCTACTTTTGATTTTTTTTTAAATAAATTTTAATTACCAGAAATATCTAGACCTTTTTTGGAAGAAAAGAGACAATATATGTGTCCTTTCAAAAAGGGTTCCTCATTTCATTTTCAATCAATCTGATAATTTTTTGTGATTTGTTTGAGTTCATAAAAATAGAATGAAAAAAAATGGACTTTTTAAACACATACAATAGAGATAAAAGATAAATTAAAAAACAAATCTTTTATAGACACAAACAAAGGAAGAAGGAATGCATCATAATAAATATGTTCTCATTACTTACAATGTCAATATTAATAACAATAAAAAGTTTTTTTTAAAGGCAACAGTAGGATTATTGAAGAGGGGTATTTTACACTGAATAATCATAGATAGTGTTAAAAATCATATTGAAAAGTAAAATAGCAACTAGAAATATATTTCAACAAATCATGTAATGTTCATTGTCAAGGCTCCATTTAATTTTAACTTGAAATTCAATTGAAGATCTGCTTTAGCTCAAAAATTAGTTTATTTATCACATCCTCATGGGTTTTATATGCTGGTTTGTATCATCCAACCTTAGTTGGTTGAACAGCCAACGCCAACTTTCTACTCTCCCACCCCCCAGATTTAACTAATACATATAGTACTAGTAGACAGGTTAGGTCAAAGTCAACTTTAAAATACAAGGATATTGTATTATCCCCCCTATGTGGCAACTTAAATATTCACATCCTTAGGCTATAAAGGTGATAAAGGACTACAAAGATCTTAATTCCCTGTTGGTTAAACATCAACCATTTTATCCACATGAGTCACTGACATCTGAATAATTTTGAACTGGTACCAGGTATTTGGTTTTTCACAGAAGAGAAAAAAAAGAAAGCAGAGGAATAAAGAAACCTTTGTTGACCAACTCAAAACTCTTTGTTGACCACCTCTGGCCCTTTTAACAGGGAACTAAAAATTTGCCTGTAGGCCTATGTGTGTTTTACAATGCATAACTGCAATTCTATCAGTCAAGTGTTGTTATCTGAATCAAATTTACATTGTACAAGAAAGAAATTTCCCCATATGATAATATAGGGTTGGCTTATTTTATCCTATACACTGCTATCTGCTTAATGCATTTTTGGCAAACATAAAATACATCAAATATAGCTTTGGGTAGATTTAAACCTTTAACCATATCCGTACGTTCTGTTTTACTATTGTATCAGTACGTTGGGAGTGACTTTGTGCCCCCACATTTTAATAGGCAGCCAATGTAGAGGTATGAAGAATTAGTAGAGTAGGAGCAGCAGGCGCAGGATAAGGAGTTAAGAGGAGGAACAGGAGCAGCGGTGATATGAGCAGGAGGTGTCGCAGGTGGAAACGGAATGAAGTCAGAGGAGGAGAAGCAAAGGATAAACAGGTGCAGGTCCAGGCGGGAGGATATTCACAATGAATTTGAAAAAGAGCAGGAGGCAGTAAGAGCAGGAGGGAGAAAGAACAGAAGGAGAAGGAGCAGGAGGGAGGAAGAGTAAATTGAGAAGGAGCATTACCATTGGCGACGCTTATTTACAAGTACATGTGTACTGGTATTTTCCACCCACAAATAGATTGGCTTCAAGGAAAGCATATGGGTCAGGAAAAGATTTTCGCAGATTTTTCCCAGCCTTGGTTTTTTCACCCACAAGTGCAGTGACGATTAAACTGACACCAATCCAACCCGAAAGGGACAAAGTCAGAGAAATAATTTTTCGACCAATTTACTTCTTTTTGTTGATGCTTAGCGTGCCAACCCCAGCACTATGTAAGCTATATTGTGGACGGCCCCCAAGAAAAAAAAGTATATGTAAAAGATAAAAAGAGAACCATAAATAAATAAAAGAGATTAATAGATCATGAAGATAAAATATCTAAATGTAAAATAAAAGCAATAGAAATGAAAAAAAATCAAATTGAGATCCAAAAAGAGAGTCAAATAATAAAGACTGGTCGCAAACGGAAAGACAGAGAGAAGAGGGAAGAGTGTGTATGGTGAGAAGTTACCAATCAAATTAATCAATAAGAGAAGAAGAGTAGGTTTAGGAGTAGGATTAGGCGAAGGAGGTGGAGCAGCAGGGGTGTGAGGAGTATGAGGAGTAGGAATGGGAGTTGGAGTTTGAATAGGAGTAGGAATAGGAACAGGAATAGTAGAAGTGGAAGTAGGAGTAGGAGTAGCAGAGGAGTAGGATGAGTAGGAGTAAAATTAGGAGGTGTAGGAGTAAGAGGAGTAGATGGAGCAGTAGTTGGAGTAAGAGAAAATAGATTTGCTAGCTGATGAGTAGTATCGAAGTACGAATAGAAATAAATTTCAGCTGTACACTTCACAGTGGTGGGGTGTCTGTGTCACCCCCAGTGTACGGATAAGAATATCATTGTTTTTTGCCTCTTTATGGGGTGGTGTGTACCCTCATTCCTAAAAAAGGGGAGGTTTTAGAAATTATCTCTGGTCAGTTTCATTTAAAAATTTTGGCTATAATTCTGGTGTTATCATTTGTCAAAATACATTTTTGAGGAATACAGTATCAATACTGAAAATGACAATAATTTACACTGATAGCAAGTAGTTTAAGAAAGATAAAAATGATCCCTGGCGTGTAAAAGTCACCCCCTATGCATGGATAGGGTGAACAGCAACAAGAGAAAAACAAATATAATAGAATATTTTCATTACAAAACAACAAAACCCTTTAACCAACAGTTGTAACTAGCTATTATAGTATCATGAAGTCTGTTCATCCGCTCTCTTAATTTTCAGTTGAGCAGTGTAGTTTGAGCAACAGGTCCACATTCACACAAAGGCTATAGAATGACTGAATGGATTCTTTACTGTGCTTTAAATCTTGGACTGGTTTGCAGGCTCATATGATGGGTCTAAGAAAAAGATAAAGTTGGTAAATTTAATAAACAAATATAGCACATAAAAAAATGTTGATATGACTTGAAAATTAAATCAATAGCCATTCATTCGCTGAGGAGAAAAACAAAATTGTTTTTATTTTTTTAAGCATTTATTTTGTTCCCATCACACATTTTCACCATTGTTATAAGCTTCTTAAATTTGATACTGAAGTTTCCAATCAATTCTCCCTAATCAGTTTTATTCTTCACTCTCATCATACACGGATCACACAAATGATTTTCCCAGCTCCTTAACTTTGTTATAGAACTCAAACTGGTCGATCAAATGGTCACCCTTTTAAACCCAAACTCATTTCCAAATAGGTTTGTTGATAATTTAATCTAGAGGCAGTAAACTTTTTATTCGATTTTATATATAATTGTATTGTTTTGTTTAATATGCATTATCCTATTTTTATTGTAAATTGGCATGCCAGTCTCAATTCCCCAAAAGGGATTAATAAAGTCTTATCTTATCTCATCTTATCTTATCTTGCAAAAGTGTACCAAAAGACACAAAATAGTCTTACCCACATATTCATATATAGTTTGTCTGAAATACATTTTTCCCCATTCTTGTCACATTATATGGAAGTGGTTATTTGTTCGGCAACCGGACAAATAGCCAAAAGGCTATTCCTCCGGAAGTCTTGGTTAGAATTGCTTGGTGATCCAACTAGGATTGGTGAGGACATCTGTCTCATAATTATGGAACTATATTATGATGTGTTTAAATCTGAAGGTGGCACCAAATATTATTATTATTATTATTATTATTATTATTATTATTATTATTATTATTATTATTATTATTATTATTATTATTATTATTATT
>RQTK01001089.1:10159-38890 GCA_003991915.1 Elysia chlorotica
ACAGACAGACAGACAGACAGACAGACAGACAGACAGACAGACAGACAGACAGACAGACAGACAGACAGACAGAAGTACAGACAAACAGAGATAAAGAGAAAGATGAAGAGTAAGATAGAGAAACTCATGCGACGTAGAACTTTAAATAAATAACAATGATCTTTTCCGGTTGTGTTTTTGTTACTTGTCCAGCCTGCATTGAGGTGGGCGGAATCGGCGAGGTGTGGCGCCTATCCAGAGAGGGCGGGCGCCTTGACCTGGTCAAGTTTTCTGTGGATCCCAGGACCAGACACACCCAATGGAGTCTCATCATTGGCTTTGTCTTTATGAAGTAAGAGCGCGGTACCTAACACAAGATCTGACTTGTTCATTGGCTTTGTCTTTATGAAGTAAGAGCGCGGTACCTAAGGCAAGATCTGACTTGTTTTTTGGCTTTGTCTTTATGAAGTAAGAGCGCGGTAACCAAGGCAAAAACTAACTTGTTCATTGGCTTTGTCTTTATGAAGTAAGGGCGCGGTAACCAAGGCAAGACCTAACTTGTTCATTGGCTTTGTCTTTATGAAGTAAGGGCGCGGTAACCAAGGCAAGACCTAACTTGTTCATTAGCTTCGTCTTTATGAAGTAAGGGCGCGGTAACCAAGGCAAGACCTAACTTGTTCATTGGCTTTGTCTTTATGAAGTAAGGGCGCGGTACCCAAGGCAAAAACTAACTTGTTCATTGGCTTTGTCTTTATGAAGTAAGAGCGCGGTAACCAAGGCAAGACCTAACTTGTTCATTGGCTTTGTCTTTATGAAGTAAGAGCGCGGTAACCAAGGCAAGACCTAACTTGTTCATTAGCTTTGTCTTTATGAAGTAAGGGCGCGGTAACCAAGGCAAGACCTAACTTGTTCATTAGCTTTGTCTTTATGAAGTAAGAGCGCGGTAACCAAGGCAAAAACTAACTTGTTCATTAGCTTTGTCTTTATGAAGTAAGAGCGCGGTAACCAAGGCAAGACCTAACTTGTTCATTAGCTTTGTCTTTATGAAGTAAGAGCGCGGTAACCAAGGCAAAAACTAACTTGTTCATTAGCTTTGTCTTTATGAAGTAAGAGCGCGGTACCTAAGGCAAGACCTAACTTGTTCATTAGCTTTGTCTTTATGAAGTAAGAGCGCGGTAACCAAGGCAAAAACTAACTTGTTCATTAGCTTTGTCTTTATGAAGTAAGAGCGCGGTAACCAAGGCAAAAACTAACTTGTTCATTAGCTTTGTCTTTATGAAGTAAGAGCGCGGTAACCAAGGCAAAAACTAACTTGTTCATTAGCTTTGTCTTTATGAAGTAAGAGCGCGGTACCTAAGGCAAAAATTAACTTGTTCATTAGCTTTGTCTTTATGAAGTAAGAGCGCGGTACCTAAGGCAAGACCTAACTTGTTCATTAGCTTTGTCTTTATGAAGTAAGAGCGCGGTACCTAAGGCAAGACCTAACTTGTTCATTAGCTTTGTCTTTATGAAGTAAGAGCGCGGTAACCAAGGCAAAAACTAACTTGTTCATTAGCTTTGTCTTTATGAAGTAAGAGCGCGGTACCTAAGGCAAAAATTAACTTGTTCATTAGCTTTGTCTTTATGAATTAAGAGCGCGGTACCTAAGGCAAGACCTAACTTGTTCATTGGCTTTGTCTTTATGGAGTAAGAGCGCGGTAACCAAGGCAAGACCTAACTTGTTCATTAGCTTTGTCTTTATGGAGTAAGAGCGCGGTAACCAAGGCAAAAACTGACTTGTTCATTAGCTTTGTCTATATGAAGTAAGGGCGCGGTACCTTACGCAAGATCTGACTTGTTGAGGCAGCTGATGTATTCCTTCTCTTTGTTTTTATGAAGTAAGGGCTCGGTACTCTCCAAGAAACCCGGTAACTATTCAGATACACCTCAATGTTGTTAACTTGTAATAAGCATTCTGATTCGTATTTTTATTGCCTTTATTTTTATTATCCCCTTTATTGTGTGTATGATTCTATGTATATGTATGTATATATATGTATGTATGTTTGTATGTGTGTGTCGCAGGTTCTCCCACCATTTCGATCAAGCTTCGGTCCAAAGAATCAGTTCTCTGAGAAGCCTCCGCGCCGCCAGGCGTATGTTTCTGTTGAACGCCCCGCTTCAGGTTGTCTACGGGGCCATGAACGTGATAGTGGGCCTAGCTACCTACGCTTACTATGCCTACCACCACTGCGACCCCTATGAGGTTTGTCTGTTGCTTTTGCTGCTTTGCGTTCATCTCTCTTTTCTTCCCTATATTGCATGTATGTAACTGTGGGAAAAGCCAATGATCGTATTTTGTTAGCTATGTATAATTATGTCAATTACTGCACTTTTTACCCTCCATTACCTAGACTTTATTTTGTTTTGCTGATTAACGTCCAACGCCAGCACTATGCAGCACTATACAGTCTATGTTAGGGACGTGTCCCAAGGCTAATATATGACAATTTTACATGCTAACACGTATACAGTGCATGGATACCCTGTCTGAACCAGTCACATTATGCTTGCACTGGTCCAACCAGTGGACGACGAAAATGAAAATTACTTTTTCAACCGATCGCGGGTTTTGAACCAACAACTTCTTGATTTGGAGACCGACGCTCTGCCAAATCCCCCCCCCCCCCAAAAAAAAAAAAGACAATACCTTATATTATAATAGGCCCCGAGGACTAAATAGCTACGGGGTAATTATGCTGCAGAAAAGTACAAATTGTCCAAAGCTAAGGAGACATTAGTAGTATAGTAGTAAATTTTTTGTAGGGCAGTGTTTTTTGGAGCAGTCTCCGCTCCCGCCTCAGGAGATGAGTAGAATAGAAAATAGAATGAGCACTACTCTCGCTCTTTGCGAACCTCGCACGGTCCCAGTCACTGACAAGCGCAAAGAGCTAGGCGTGGGTTCAACGACCGATCTGTGTTATAGTGATCTGGTGACCCTGCACACTTTACCAATAAGTCACCCAGGGATATCTGATGGTTCTTTGTAGGAGGTAAACTCTTCTTGGTTCCCAAAGTTGGTCCTGCATAGCGATGCGTTCCACGACGAACGTCTGGCATTTGTTCTGCTGCCACACACAACAGAATGTGGGGACAACAGGTTAATAATATCAACTGGTCACATTACACACACCTACATATATATATATATATATATATATATATATATATATAAAAAACNGTCTACATATAGATTGGTTCCTAATTAAAAGTCTCCCAGTAGAGCTTGAAGATCTTCACAAACGATATATACGAACAGACATGATCGTTAAGCTGGTCTAGAGTATCACATGATTCAATAAATACAGTCCAGTCAGTACATTCGAAACATCCTTTCAACCTTTCATGCGCACTTTCGTCCCTGATGTTCACTCTCTTTCTCTCTGGTTTGTTAGATTTTAAAACAGTTTTATAAGATGGTATGAGGTGGACGATGTTGTGGTCGGAGTCTCCTAGCGGTGGCAGGGCCTTGCTCTTGTAGGCATTGGGGACGTTGACATAGCAGAGGTCCAGTATCTTGTTGTTTCTCGTTGGGGTGTTTACGTACTGATGGAAATGTGGCAGGTCGTTTTCTAGTCTAACTTTGTTGAAATCGCCAGTGATAATAACAACAGAGTCCGGTGAATTGTTCATTTGTTGCGCTGTTTTATCAGCAATAATGGAGATGGCAGCTTTTTCATTTGCATCAGGCGGGATGTATACAATGTTCAAACACAATTTTGGAAACTCCCTTGGCAGGTAGTATGGTCTCAAGTAGATAGTCAAGAGTTCACAGTCCTTATCACAGAGTTCTGTTTTTGTGTAAATATTGTTTGGGTGGCACCATTTTTCACTAATGTAAGCACACACACCTCCACCGCGTCCCTTCCCTGTGCTTTCAAGTGATCTATCAGATCTAATAATCGTAAAACCTTCAATTTCAACACTGCTTGTTGGCGTGGTGTTTTTCAGCCAAGTCTCTGTAAAGCACAACACAGAAGCCTCTCTATACTGGTGTTGATAGCGACAACACACTGTCAGCTCGTCTATCTTGTTGTTCAGTGAGCGAACATTTCCCGTTATAATCAGCGGCAGGGCAGGCTTGCTGTGACGTCTTCTGACTTTGTTACGGCATACGAGGGGTGTTCACTATGTTCTTAGCATGACAATGAAGGAATAAACCCAGAGACTTAAAATTTGGCACACTTACATTTATTTCTCTACATAGTCACCCTGCATAGTTACACATTTCTGCCACCTGTCCTTGACCTTCAAAAGTCCTTGAGAGTAAAACGTGTCATTTTGCGCTTGAAACCACTCTTCCACAGCAGAAATCGCATCTTCAATGTCTTCAAAACGGCGCCCTTTTATGGATTTCTTAAGGTTTGGGAACAGACAGAAGTCTGATGGAGCTAAATCCGGTGAATATGGTGGATGGGGAAGAATTTCATAGCCACACTGATCAGCTGTCTCAACGGCTTGTCGTGCTCGATGAGCAGGAGCGTTATCATGCAAAAGCAGGACTCCGTTTCGAAGCTTTCCCCGTCTTCTTCTTACTAATTCAGATCTCAGTCTTTTTAGCAACCCTGAATAATACTCTCCAGTGATTGTTTTCCCCTTTTCCATGTAGTCAGTCATTATGATGCCCTCACAGTCCCAGAAACAAGACAGCATGACCTTGCCACTTGATTGTGTGACCTTTGCTTTCTTTGGTGGGGGCGATGAGGGTCTTTTCCATTGCATAGACGCGTTTTTCGGCTCTGGATCGAATTGATAGATCCAAGTCTCATCCATGGTTACAATTTTCTGAAAGAACAAGTCGTCATTTGCTTCTAACCGAAGAAGATGTTTGCAACAATCAGCCCTCTCTTTCTTCTGATCAGCGGTCAATAACCTTGGTACCCATCGAGCTGAGACCTTGTTCAGATTGAGGTGATCATGAAGAATCTTTTCAACTGAACCTACGCTGATCCTGGTTTCACTTGCTAACTGTTTGACTGTTATTCGCCTGTCCTGCTTTACTAGTCCCTCCACAGTGGACACGTTTTTCTCAGTCACAACAGATGTTGGCCGGCCTTCGCGAGGTTCATCCATCACTGACAAAAAGCCAGATTTGAACTTTCTCACCCAATGAGTCACCGTACTGTAGTTAGGGCACTTTTCAGCATAAACTTCTACCATCTGTTGATGAATTTCCGTGGGGGTTTGTCCTTTTAAGTGAAGGAATTTGATGACAGAGCGATATTCAACGGCCTCCATGGCAGACAATTTGTAAACAACAAATGACAACTTCCTAGGGGTTGTTTTACTTGATGCGCTAAAAGGTGCAGAAAAAAAATTCCGATTTTCCCCAAATTTTGCATGCCGTGTTCAACATAGATGATCTAGCTACCTAGTACAACTGCTTCAAGGTCAAGCTAAGGACATAATGAACACCCCTCGTATATATAATAAATGTACATCTACTATAACACACATGTCAACTAAGATGTAACAAATATGTTATATATATATATATATATATATATATCACACACACACACACACTTAGTGTTGATATGATAGTTATCTATACATCTTGCCCATATAATTAACTACGACCGATACCGATTTTCCTTCGATGGACAATGCAATTGCATTTTATATTATCCTTTTTATTTAACAAAGCCTTGTACATTGGATACGGTTGCTTTAATTGGTATTCTATGGCGCACGCAGGCTGGCTACATCAGCAACCGGAACCAGTTGGCTCCATACTTTGTCCTGCATGCCCTCACGGACACACCTGGTCTAGCCGGTCTCTTCATGGGGGTCTTGTGCTGTGGCTCCCTTAGTTCACTCTCCTCTGGTGAGTTGTGTTGTCGTTGTTGTTGTTGTTGTTGTTGTTGCTGTAGGTATTGTGGTGGTTTCTGTTTGTAACGCACTGTACTATAAGTTGATCTATTCATTAAAATTTTTACTCACCCTTTTTTGGTGCGTAACTTTTGGGTAGTGGATCGGCTAGATCTATGTACATTATCTTGTTTGGTTGCATAACGTTTGTATTTCGAGCCTAAGAATTTAGTTTTGTTTATTGAACACAGCCCGCACTTGTATGGTCTAGATTTTTCTCGAATCTCCGACTTAGTTCTAGCATAGTAATGACCTCGTCGCCCCTTGTTTACCTTTGTTTTGATTGGTTGCTAATTGCTAATGATGTGTACCGAGAATGTTCTCTTATGATTTATGTAATTCCTTTTCTGGATGATTCGACGAGATTTTGTATAAATAAGAATCTAAATTATATTTGCTAGTCAACATTGTCTCCAGAGTCAAACATTGAATCTCCAGTAATGATTGATGATTCAACCTACCGATATTGTAAAGTATAGCTCTTATTGTTGGATTAAACAGTTTGCAATTGTTACTTGCGGACTTCGGCCTTATTTTCTACGGACGAGTCGTGTGATTGGCTGCTTATATTTTTAATACCCCTAGACAAACAGAGCCTAACAGATCACCATCATCACTACCAAATCTGTTACACTGGGGGCTCGTCCGGGATAGAATCTACAAGTTCGTCGCATCGGAGAATTATAGATCTAGAGATCTAGATTAGTCTAGCGTAGAACTAGATCTAGATTACCAACCTTCGTCGGCTAATATCTGGTACACGCGCTTTGCTTGCTTCATTCATCAGATCTAAAGTTAGATCTAGAGTCGCTCAAGATTAGCAGTGTGTTCTGCGTAAACCGTGCCGTGTGTTTTTGCGCCAGTATTCGAAGCGTCTCTTTCTTTATATAGCACCCTCAGCTGTTAAAGCTTCATAATGTCGTCCATTCAGGAAATTAAAGAAATTGCCGAGGAATTGCAGTTACGAGGAGATGAAAAGAAAAATTTTATTATTGAGCAAATGGATAAATTGCGCAAACTACAAGCTGAGAAGGAAAAGGAAGAGCGAGAAGCTAAACTTCAAGCTGAAAAGGAAGAGCGAGAAGCTAAACTTCATGCTGAAAAGGAAGAGCGAGAAGCTAAACATATGACGTCAGAACCGAAGTCCAAGACGGGTTGCTGCAGTTGGCGAGTGGGAAGAGAGTTCCAGCCATGATAGACTGTGGAGCCTGTGGTGGTAAGGGATCAGCCAGGGAGCTGAACTTACCGATCGTCAAGGGCCTTGTTGGAGACAAGACAGTGGACGTGTTAAGGGACACAGGTTGTGAGGGCGTCGTGGTTCGTCGCGGGTTAGTTGGTGATGATCAGCTAACAGGAAAGTGCTGTTTGATTGTCAGGATCGACAATACAGTACTGCTGGCGGAGAAGGCCAGGATTCAAGTCAAGACACCTTATTTGTCTGGCGAAGTGGAGGCGCTATGCATACCGGAGGTCATATGTGATCTTGTTGTGGGAAACGTCCCGGGTGCTCGGAACCCAGATGACCCTGATATGACACCCATGGTTGGTGCTGTAACGACAAGGGCCCAAGCAAGACAGGTAGTTAGGCATAGGCCACTTACGGTACCAGATACACCGAAGCACACAGGAGTGGACCGGAGAGAACTGATCCGACTCCAGCAAGATGATGAAGCCATCAAGAGGATGGGCGAGACTGTTATGGAAGCACATCATTTTTCGAGAAAAAGGACGGAATCGTATACAGAGTTTATAANGACGAGATCCGCNGAGGGGNTAATGTACGACAAGTCGTTCTCCCAGAAAGCCTGAGAAAGTACGTAATGTCAGTAGCCCATGATACAATTACCGAAGGTCACCTTGGAATAAAAAAGACTCCTGGTCGAGAAGTTCAACGGCACGTTAAAGAAGATGTTGAAGAGGTTGTGCAATGAAAAGCCAAAGCAGTGGCACCGATACATCAACGCTCTACTCTTTGCGTACAGGGAAGTGCCTCAAGATTCAACTCATTTTGCCCCGTTCGAGCTGATGTATGGCAGGACTGTGAGAGGACCCATACACATACTACGGGAACTATGGACCCAAGATATTGGTGAACCGGAAGTGAAGTCAAGTTATCAGTACGTGCTAGATCTACGAGAGCGTCTTAACGACACATTAAAACTAGCTAAGGAGCAGCTTGAATCATCACAAGCGAGGCAAAAGAAATATTTCGACAAGAAAACAAAGTCTAGGTGTTTCAGTCCGGGCGACAAGGTGTTAGTTCTCCTTCCGACCGATGCAAACAAGTTGTTGGTACAATGGAAAGGACCCTTTGATATTATCAACTCAGTTGGTCTTAACGATTACAAGGTCAAGATCAATGGAAAAGAGAAGACTTTACATGCAAATCTTCTCAAGAAATATCTCTCAAGAAACGATGAAACTAGTTCAACAGTACTCGATGTCTCGAGCCAGACTCGAGATAATCTCAACGTTCCATCGTGTGTAGCCGTGGTCGAGGACTACGACTACGAGGCAGATAATGGTCAAGACAATCTGGCCGATGATGAACAAGGCTCCGAAGATCTACCCGAAATTGGCACTTGGGGACAGAAAGAAGATGCTGCGGATGTCAAGTTCGGTGAAGCCCTGACATATGACCAAAATCAGGAAATTCAGTTGTTAGTCGAGAAGTTCAGTGATATATTCTCAGATCGTCCAGGCGACACTAATCTGGCTGAGCACCGGATCGACCTGACTTCCGACGTACCTGTACGTCAGACGCCGTATGCTGTACCATTCGCCATGAGGTCTTCACTCAAGAAAGAGCTACAGCAGATGGAGGACCTAGGGATAATACGGAAGAGCGAATCACCATACGCGTCGCCTGTGGTCGTGGTGAAGAAGAAGGACGGGAGTAATCGCATCTGTATTGATTTCCGTCGCCTCAACAGTATTACTGTCACTGACCCTCAACCAGTTCCTTCGCCAGCCGAATCTTTCCTTGGTATGAGCGAAGACAAGTACTTTTCCAAGCTCGACTTGACCAAGGGTTATCACCAGATACGTGTGAGACCTTCAGATGTCCACAAGACTGCTTTCGTGACAATGGGTCAACACTATGAGTTCCTGCGGATGCCGTTTGGGATGGTTAACTCCGGCATGACCATGACAAGAGCAGTGCGACGACTTCTGGAGGGAATGGACAACGTGGTTGATTACATCGATGATCTGCTGGTGCATACCAAGACGTGGGAGGAACACTTGCAAGTCCTGGAGGAACTCTTCAAGAGGTTGAAAGCAGCCAACTTAGTCGCGAGACCGACAAAGTGTGAACTGGGAGCAACACAGGTCGACTTCCTAGGACACTGCCTTGGACGGGGGACAGTTGGACTTCAGGACTGCAACGTTGAGAAAGTGAAAGACGCCCCGAGACCGACCACCAAGAAAGAGATTAGATCCTTTTTAGGCTTAGTTGGTTATTATCAACCATTCATACCTAACTTTGCTGCTATTGCCGCCCCTCTGTCAGATCTAACTCGTAAAGGTCAGCCTAACAAAATTGTGTGGGGAGAGCCCCAGGAGAGAGCCTACGCAACGTTGAAAAAAGCTGTAATTAGCAAACCCATACTGGTGCTCCCTGACGTTAATAAAGAGTTTGTTCTGAGAACAGATGCATCTGATATAGGGTTAGGCGCCACCTTGTTACAGAACAGGGATGGGCACATTTTTCCTGTCGCTTATGCAAGTAGGAAGCTTCTAGATAGGGAGAAGAGATATTCTGTGATGGAGAGAGAATGTCTCGGAATTGTTTGGGGTATAAAGAAATTTGCTTTGTATCTTTATGGTAAGCAGTTCACGCTTCAGACAGACCACCGACCCCTCGAATTTCTAAAGGTTTCTAAATTTGATAACCCTCGTATCATGCGTTGGGTATTGGCTCTGCAAAGTTTTGTTTTCAGAGTAGAACACATTAAAGGCAAGGATAATGTGGGAGCTGATTTTCTTAGCAGAGTTCCTGTATAATATTTTAAATATTTATTATTAAATGTAATGTTTAGATTGCATTGTTGGCATTGTTGTGAAGTAGGTAATTTCTGATATGCCTGTACCTATTGCAATATTGTATTTACCTTTTTCGAAGTAATACTTCTATTTTTTGTATTGCCAGTATGTTCAGGTTATACTAAACGTAAAGTATGACTGCCAGTATGCCCAATTCAAGTAAAGGTCTCATGATGTTTCTATTTTATTGATGCTATTGGTATCAAGTGGAAAGCAGTATACAATGCTTTGGATTTGAGAATAAATTTTTAGGAAAAATTATTTTAAGTGGGGGGATGTGTAACGCATTGTACTATAAGTTGATCTATTCATTTACTCACCCTTTTTTGGTGCGTAACTTTTGGGTAGCGGATCGGCTAGATCTATGTACATTATCTTGTTTGGTTGCATAACGTTTGTATTTCGAGCCTAAGAATTTAGTTTTGTTTATTGAACACAGCCCGCACTTGTATGGTCTAGATTTTTCTCGAATCTCCGACTTAGTTCTAGCATAGTAATGACCTCGTCGCCCCTTGTTTACCTTTGTTTTGATTGGTTGCTAATTGCTAATGATGTGTACCGAGAATATTCTCTTATGATTTATGTAATTCCTTTTCTGGATGATTCGACGAAATTTTGTATAAATAAGAATTTAAATTATATTTGCTAGTCAACATTGTCTCCAGAGTCAAACATTGAATCTCCAGTAATGATTGATGATTCAACCTACCGATATTGTAAAGTATAGCTCTTATTGTTGGATTAAACAGTTTGCAATTGTTACTTGCGGACTTCGGCCTTATTTTCTACGGACGAGTCGTGTGATTGGCTGCTTATATTTTTAATACCCCTAGACAAACAGAGCCTAACAGATCACCATCATCCTAACCAAATCTGTTACACTGTTGATGATGGTTTTGTTGGATATCTAGAGAATGGAGTAATATTAAAGGATCAGGGGGATTTTTGTGTGCTGTGGTTTTCGTACCTAGCTCTTGTCTGGTAAGTGTGTTGTTGTTGTTGTTGTTGTTGTTGCTGCTGCTGCTGTTGTTACTGGTGTGCTGTTGTTGTTGTTGATGGTGTTGTTCGTGCTGTTGTTGTTGTTGTTGTTTTGTTGTTGTTGCTATTTACAGTTATATAAAATTCAGTTCCACTTTTTTTAAACAGAGCACCTGTAATAATGACGTTATTACATAATCTTTAAAATTATTGTTATTTCTGTCCTCTTCCATAAGGCATCAATGCCATGGCAGCGAACACGGTTCAAGACATCTTGAGTCACCAACTCCAGAACATGAAGGAAAAAACCATTACCATCGTCACAAAACTTTTCGTGGTTGCTTATGGGGCTTTGGTCATCGGAGCTGCCTACCTGGCGAATTCGATGGACGGGCCCGTTACACAACTGGCAGCGTCTGTGTTCGGAGCCTTGGGGTCCCCAGTGGTCGCAATCATCCTGATGGGTGCCTGTGTTCCTTGGGCGAACAAGTGTGGGGCGTTAGCTGGCGCCACGGCGGCCCTGGCCTTCAATCTGTGGATGAGTCTGGGTTGTGTCCTTCATGGAACACCCCCCAGACCGCTACCTTCAATATCCCCTGGAAACTGTTCTGGACTTGATCTTGGTAGCATAGATAACAAGTCTATGCCCAGTAGGTTTCAAGGGGTGCTCGAAAAGGAGGCAATTAATGTCTCTTATAATGGTTTATTGAGATACGATACGTCTTTATCAACTCCAAGCTATCAAATGGATGAAATAGCAGAAGATGGACGGGCGTTTTTTCTTTATGATGTAAGTTATGAATGGTACGCTTTAATAGGCTGCGTCGTCGGTATAAGTGTTGGGCTCGCCATAAGTTTTCTATCCACACTGAGATTTGACGGAAGCAAACGCTATAGGTTAGTTTGGTGTCCCTCATACACAACGGCCCGATATATTTTCCCTTGTCTCAAGAAATTTTGGTTGCGGAAGGATCGACTAGAAGGAAATATCCACAGAGAAGATTTACATGGAGATGGTTTTGAGTTTGATCAGAATTCACATAATTGTACTACAATGACTCCCTTAAAATGCAGGTCTTAGTTATCTATATTGAACGTTATATTCGCCCTTAGTTATAGAATCAACGGAGAGTGATGTCGCCAATTTTCGTCGGAGAGGAAAAAGCAAACGTTGAAAATACTCTTTATAAAGTTTTGTCGTGTAATCTCCGTTGGTTAGTATAATTATGTTATGATACATACGATTTTCGGAATCTACATAAAAACTCTTTAAATAATTATCTATAAAAACCAAAAAATATTACCAAAAAACAACGACACACAAATGTCTTGACCTCCGTATCCTCATTTTGTTTACCTTGAATAACAACAGGCGACAAAGATTTCTGCCGATCCGCAAAAACAATCAGTGACTGTTAGAGCATTGATTCTATTGATACCTTGTATTCCCGAGCTTAACATTAAAATTGGATCCATTTTTAACCAAATATTTATACACAATATGCCCCGCAGTTTTAATATAATTATATTTTAAAGTTAGACCATAAGAAAAACGGAGGAGATCGGATTCAACAATCTTATAGAAACAGACGAGTATAGATATCAAGGCTGTGGAAGAATCTCATACACAGCATTTTCATTTAGATTTTAATCTAAGTTGGTAAGTTCCTAGTTCGAGAACTTCGATCAGTCAAAACTGTGTTTGTTCGATTTAGACCCGTTCTGTATGGCTTAGTGAGAAAGAGTCATTGTATCTCCTCCTTGTCTCAGTGTGGGAGGACGTAAAATTGTCAGATATTAGTCTTTAGATCCGTACACAATACGCATTTATACTAGCCAATACAGCACTGACAATAGACGGGGAAACAAAAAAACACTCCTGCATGAACTACTATTTTTATCCCCTACTATTAAATTCAGCAACTACTGATTAACAAGATGGGCTACTTTGGACCTTTCAAAAAGTGAGAATATGAGTTACATGCACCCCAAATAATCTTAAAAGAAAAATTACCAAAACTACAGCCACCAAACAATATAGAGAAAAAAGACAATCAATGGTATGAACCATTATCTCAATGTCATACATTGAATTTTTTATGTTTCATGATCTAATTGGTAAAGTCATTCATTTTTCTTTAGCAATCAGGCCTGTTACTGTTTTAGCAACACAATGTACATTAGTAACTTGATACATGCCAATAAATTGATGCATGCAGACGATTAGTTTTACCTTTTAAAAAATTACATGAGTTTTGAGTATGAATTTTCAAGTGTTTTATTGCTGTTGTCGCTGGGTTTTTTTTTAATGTGTCTTTGAAATTATATCGTTTATATAAAAAGGTTGATAAACTAAATTGTAGGCATCACATTTTGTTCTTCTATAAGAAACTTTTATGAATGTTCTTTTATGAAGACATGTCAGGTTTGAAAAAGTCACTTTAAGAAAGTAAAATGTTGAAATAATGTACATTTTAATGATTGAGAAATTTAAACCCTTACTTTGTATTAAAGTTTAAATTTTAAAAATATTCCATTTTCAAGCTAAATTAGAAAAAAGGTTGAAATAACTTATTTATTCTGCCATGATATTGCCTCAGTTTCCTGCACATTGTCTTAACTTCAACGCACTCTTATACTAGTGCTATAGCTGGGTTTCCACAGCAATGTATTAAATGAACCATGTATGAGAGTTCCATAATAGAAAATATCAAAAAGCAATCTTACAATAATTGAATGTGTCGGCAGTAGTGAAAAAAGCGCTTGGTCTTATTTTAAGAGCAGTATTCTAATGTAGACTTGATGATTTTACTGGTTTTTAATTGAATAACATTGAATTTAGTTTAAACACTTTGCACTAACAAATATTCATTCTTGATGGTAGTACATGAACAACTACTAATTAGTAGTATCTAAAACTAGAATGAAGATTTTTATTTACCAAGGACAGAAGCAGCAAAAAAACATTAACACACAAACAAAGAATAAGACCACAATGACACACTTTCTGCATGGATTTCATTTAATTGAGAACTGTGTGCGTCAATACATGGTTTTTATTTCTTGATAAATCAGTTGTGTACATTTTAATTAATAAAACTTTCATAAACAACAGATATTATCATTATCAATAATATAAAACACTAACAAGATGAAAATCAGAACATTCATACTGATTTAAAAAGGTTATTACAACATAATTTTATTTCATATATTTCTTTTATAAAATAGAGGAAGATTTTGATGATGACAAAAGATTTGCAATAAAAATCTAGGAAATTTGATATCTTTATTCCCAACTTTCGTTCTTTTTTTTTTTTTTTTTTTTGTTTTTTTTTTGAAAATCCTCTTACGTTATTTACCAATACATTTTTACAGGATCTCTTCATTTAAAAAAATGGAACCCATTTTATATACTTTTTAACATTATATACGCAAACAGGATTAATATGGAGGGGTTGATTAAAGAAAAAAATCATAAAAAATACGAACAATAAGGAACTGGGGATAATTTAAATAGGCTTACTATTTAACAAAAATTCAATATAGCTTGAGTTCTTGATTAGCAAGATGTTAAACAGCTCCAACCACTGTACTCAGTTATTTATGTACCGTATTTATAAATCCAAAGGTCTATCAAACTAATGTAGACCTAGATTAAGAGACGCAATTAAAGCAATAGATTTTTTACTACATCCTCTTGACTTATGGGCAGCTTTAAAAATCTTAGTTCTAAAACATTCTATTTAAGACTTAAGAAGAGTCTCGAGACTCTGTTTCTTCAGAAAGATAAAGTAGTTATAACCTGGATCTAGATTCAAGGATCTAGTAAATGCACATTTCATTATCTAGATCTATATTAAATTAAAATTAACGCGTGGTTTGTTTACGTAGTCTTTACAGGAAATGGTGTACTGTCGAATAATAAAGAGAAGGCCCTAGCTACACCAAACTAGACCAAGCTTCGGTCGTCATTCACACACGACAAAGTACGCGGTCCTGGTATAAACAATCCAAGCAACACAGACGCCGATCAAAGCTCGTGATACCAGGATCAAGGTCTACGGTCAGCCACGGACCCCTTTTTGCACATACACGCCAAGTTGGATTCTAGCTTGACCAGCTATCATTAAAAAAAAAACTACACTTATTTCAAAAATAATTTTCATTGTGACCCTATTTTACTACTATCTGAGACTAAATATACTACTTGGGTCTATACTTATAGAGGCATTCTAGAGAAAATTGTGTTCAAAGTTTTGAATCGAGAGCCGGAAAACAATGGCGGGTGTCCAACATATACCATCACAGATCAGGTTTTTCCTACTTGTCGCAAAACACAGATTATCGATCTGTCATCGGAAGCTGTAATCCGTCGTGCGACATCCTGTGTATCTCGATGAAGGAAAAAGCACTAAATAGGGACCAATGGCTGACAGGTTATATGGACCCAGTTAAGTACGCTTATCATCTCTGCATATTGTCTGTGTCAGACTGGAATGGACATTCTGCTGTTCGGTCATCGATAAGGTAGGACGAGAAAACAATCGAATTTAAATTCCGAAAATTGTAATAATACCAATGATAGAAAGTTTTGTCGGAAAGGCTTTCCGACAAAACATTCAATTCCGAGGATTCTATAAACACGGGCTCCAGATAGTTAATGGAAGGATAGGCTGGATATATAGAGAAGGTTTTCGCTAGACCACCTCTCTTGCTTGTGTCGGTTCGATTCCAATTATTTACAGCTATTAATCTTCTTTTCTAAACTCATAGGAGGATATAATAAAACAGCAGCCTAGTTTACATTACACTAAGATTACCTCAGTTGTCATATCTAAATTTATAATTACTCTAAATCTTTAGTATTCTAGAAAATAGACCTATCATTATTTTACCTTGGTCACCTAATGTTTTTTTTCAAAGCGGAGTGTTACGCTAGAAAAATTAGACTTCATAGTAAAAAAACCACGAATCTTTCACACACCGTCACGTGATTTGTTATGACTTTTTTTTACTACGCATTTCGAGGTATACTATTTATGCCACATCATCATCATCATCATCATCATCATCAACACCACCACCACAACCATACCCTTTGAGTTAGTCACCGTTGTCTTTGATCCACCATTGCCGGTCTTCCGTTCCAGCTTCTTGCTCCTAATGTTACTCCTAGTTTTGATAAAATTTTAAACTTTAAAGGTATTTATCTACAACCCCCCCCCCTGATTTTACGTCTTTTTCAATATGCTTTCAGCGTGGTATGTAATGGGCTTTACAGCAATACACGCTAGAGATAATGTCGGCCCTAAACAACTTGTTATTCTGTCTGTGTCTGTACTGTGTAACAGGACCCTCTCTCCTGACAGGAAAAGCAAGCACCATGCAACCTCTGACTGGGCTCACCCTACTCCTGGTCTCTACATGTATAATGGCTGACAAAAAACCCTGTATACTTCCCGTTTTACCTGGAAAGACCCTACCGGTATGTTATTACTAAAATTATTATTATTATTATCATTTTTTTTTTATTATTATTATTATTATTATTATTATTATTATTATTATTATTATTATTATTATTATATTATCATTATCATTATCATTATCATTATTATTATCATTATTATTATTATTATTATTATTATTATTATTATTATTATTATTATTTTTATTATTATTATTATTATTATTATCATTATTATTTGTATCATCATTTTTGTGATTATAAGTATTAATCCATCCGTCTTGCAGTATGCGCAGTCCACGTATCCTTATCCCTGCTGGCACTGCATGTGCTTTAGGCCCGGTGAACTAGCGCTCTGTGTAAAGGTCCGGTGCAGAATCCCTACGTGCTTTGCACCAGCGAAACTGACCAGTAGAGAGGACAGATGCTGCCTCTTCTGTAAACCCCCATAGAGCCAGGCTCTTAGTGGCTTGAAAAAAAGGTAACAGATGATAAAGGTAACTATGGTGAGTGCGTGTCAAAAAGAGCAAATGTGACATATGGTAAAGGCGTGTTTACCTATAATAGTAACTGATGATAATAGCGTGTTTAGCGTGGCAAAGGCGGGTTTACATGTAACGATAACTATGTAGAAGATGGTTTAAAAGGGGTAAATGTGACATATGGTAAAGGCGTGTTTATCTCAAATAGTAACTGATGATAATAGCGTGTTTATCGTGGCAAAGGCGGGTTTACATGTAACGATAACTATGTAGAACACGTGTTAAAAAGGGTAACGGTGACTGATGGTAAAGGCGTGTTTACATGTAACGGTAACTATGAAGAAGATTGTTTAAAAGGGGTAAATGTGACATATGGTAAAGGAGTGTTTACCTCAAATAGTAACTGATGATAATAGCGTGTTTAGCGTGGCAAAGGCGGGTTTACATGTAACGATAACTGATGTCAAAGGCGGGTTTACATGTAACGATAACTATGTAGGTTACGTGTTAAAAAGGGTAACGGTGACTGATGGAAAAGGCGTGTTTACATGTAACGGTAACTATGTAGAAGATGGTTTAAAAGGGGTAAATGTGACATATGGTAAAGGGGTGTTTACCTCTAATAGAAACTGATGATAATAGCGTGTTTAGCGTGGCAAAGGCATGTTTACATAATTATAACGATAACTGATGGTAAAGGCGGGTTTACATGTAACGATAACTGATGGTAAAGGCGTGTTTACATGTAACGATAACTGATGGGTAAAGGCGCCGTCTCGGTCTTTGGTTTGACTGTTTCTTCAACTCTACCGTAACCCCCGCTCAAAAAAATAAATAAATTAATTAAAAAAACAATAACAAAAAACAAGAAAAACAAAGATTGTTCTTTTAACGGCCAATCTAAGCCACTGGGCGATATGGGTAAAATGGCCCACATCTAATGTCTCACATCTAATGTCCCACATCTAATGTCTCACATCTAATGTCCCACATCTAATGTCTCACATCTAATGTCCCACATCTAATGTCTCACATCTAATGTCCCACATCTAATGTCTCACATCTAATGTCCCACATCTAATGTCTCACATCTAATGTCTCACATCTAATGTCCCACATCTAATGTCTCACATCTAATGTCTCACATCTAATAGCCCACATCTAATGTCTCACATCTAATGTCCCACATCTAATGTCTCACATCTAATGTCTCACATCTAATGTCTCACATCTAATGTCTCACATCTAATGGCCCACATCTAATGTCTCACATCTAAAGGCCCACATCTAATGGCCCACATCTAATGTCTCACATCTAATGTCTCACATCTAATGTCTCACATCTAATGGCCCACATCTAATGTCTCACATCTAAAGGCCGAGTCAATCAGCGAGGAACAAAGCGACTCGATAGAGGATCTGAACAGGAAACCCTTGAACAAACACCACACGATCTACAGTTATGCAATCTAACAACGGCATCTCACATTATGTTCTAAAACGACACGCATTACTTTATGTTGTTTGCCGAAGGAAGATAATCTTATTATTATAAAGATTTCTAACAACTGCAACTTCTCTCTACAAACTGGCTAAAAAAACAGGCACACAAAATATTTTAACCCAATTTTTATTTTTTATTTGTGAAATGCGATTCGAAATAATTTATCAAACATTACAAGAAGGGATTGTTATAACTTCGTTGTTTTCGTTTTGTAGAAGCAAATATTTGAAATATAATCTCTAAATGCAATAATTATGTACTAAAAATTCAAGCAAACGAAATCGCTACATAAAAAACTGAAGAGGATGATTGTAGTAGAAAAAAGGGTAAAAGTGGCATAATGTGGTAAAGGCGTGTAACAATAACTGATTTAAAGGTGTGTTTGCTCCTGAGTTTGAGTTTCAGTAAAGTAAAACTTTTTTTTGCGGACGGGTTTCAAAGACTAACGTCTGCCTATTTTATTTGCTACCACACAGAGAGATTGTGGGGAGACCATTAACACTGTCTCAGTCTTTGGTTTGACTGTTTCTTCAAACCTACTGTAATCCCCCCCCCCAAAAAAAAAAAAAAAAAAAAAAGTAAAACAAAGATTGTTCTTTTAACGCCCAATATAAGAAACGTTGCGATATGTCTAAAATGGTACACATCTAATGTCTGACAATTTAAAGTTTAACTACGTCTGACTGCGGATACCAGATATTCTGTTTGAGAAGGCCGAGTCAATCAGCAGGGAACAAAGCGACTCGATAGAGGATCCGAACAGGAAACCCTTGAACACACGCCACGCGATCTACAGTTATGCTATCTAACAACGGCATCTCATATAATGTTCTAAAACCGCACGCAATACTTCATGTTGTTTGCCGAAGGAACAGGCATACAAAATATTTTAACCCAATTTTTATTATTAATTAGTGAAATGTGATTCGAACTAATTTCTCAAACATTACAAGAAGGGATTGTTATAACTTCGCTGTTTTCGTTTTGTAGAATATTTGAAATATTATCTCTAAATGCAATAATTATATACTAAAAATGCAAGCAAACGAAATCTCTTCATTAAAAACTGAATAGGATGATTGTAGTAGAATGTTCTACGTTTTAGCCTACTGTTAAGATTGTTAAAACTACGCCAACTCAGTTATGAAATGGGTTATCTAATTTTTCAAAATACTGTTAGTTGTTTATGCTAACGTATTAATAAAATGTCGATTAAATTTTTGAATGGTGCCTCATATAATATTTTGTTATTATTTCAGAGACCTTTAAGACAATGTGATTGTCAAATGCGTCTAATAAACCCAACTGCAAATTTACCTTGTCTGTTTTATCTATGAGTTTTATTACATTTTCATGCAGACTAGTTTTTCTGGAAGCTAATAAATAAATTATAATGCATATAGAGAATACCACATTTCACGAAGGTAAACTTTTAAATATAACAGAAAAATTAGCAGCAACGGATAAAAAAGGATTAAAATTATCAAATAATTAAAACAATTGAATGCCAAAATGAAAAGAAACCCAAGTATGTCGCAAATATGGATGTAGCAGTTTTCCGCCTTAACCTACGAAGCAGATCTTTTCCTTGCATTTCAAGAAGATATTCTATCAAAATGCCGTTATTTTAGGATTATATATGTTGTTGTTGGATCCACAGAAACTGATGAGTAGAGAGCGCATTGAAGCTTTAAATTGAATTATCTCAAAAGTTTTCAAGTGTGACGTGTCTGGTTTTTCCATTGTAGTCTTGTCTTACCAATGCGAATCTATAAATCAGAACAGACCACAAGAAACCTGACCCCATGTCCCCTTCTAATATTCGATCATTCGAACAAAGTGTTATAATATATAAAGTAATAAAGCAATACGGCAACTAGTCATACAAACATCAACAATTCAATCAATCCAATATTAAACATTATGAGAATCAATGAAATGCCAACCAATAAGTATATATCTTCAGTTTTAAATACTTAACGCTAAGAAGGCTACATGCATAGTTTAGATCTTTAATACGGCAGGATATTGTAACGCCTTACCTTTAGGAAATGCATTAAGCAAGAAAAAAAACCATAGAAAATTATTAAGAAAACACGACTTTGTGAGAATATTTTTTATAGCAAAAGCATTACTTGAACAAAAGCGCTCCGATTAAGGAAATACAGGTCGCTATAGGTGGCATTAAAAGCATCGATTCACATTTTCTTTTTTTCTTACGTTCAAAAATAATGTTTGTATAAGGTTATCTCTAGTTTTACAACAAACAAAAAATCAATAGAACCTCAGACCACATGATTCTAATCACGTTATAAAGTTATCAAGAAGAGCTCTATATCGTTGAAGCAAAAGAGAAAATTATCCGAAGAGCAGATCGAGGTTCGATCCTCATTTGGCTATGTAGACAAGACCGGTGTTTTTGTACACACGAGTCCTTGGGAATCCCCGGGGATAGAAACCTTATCATAGATTCATCTTATCTTTCCTGTCACTCATCACAAGGTTTCCTAAGTTTTTATGTTTGGATAGAAATGGAATCGTCCCTTATTGTTGATCTGGCGCAAATTTAGCAAAGAATCATCACCATTCGGAGGTGTATCAGCGGAGATCGAGAGCTCATGTGCCTTCCTATTTATTTTTTGCCGACCCAGGTTGATTGAAGATTAAAAGTTAGTTGTGGAAGTATGAATAAGAACATGGCATTTTAGTGTTTTGCATTTTCATGATAATAATAATATTGATAATAATAATAATAATATTAATAATAATAATAATAATAATAATAATAATAATAATAATAATAATAATAATAATAATAATAATAATAATAATAATAATAAAGCCTAATGGGAGTGATTACGTACTCCATCTTCGTCAAGTGTATCGCAAAGCCCGTATCAATCATACCGACACCACCCCAACCAGTGGGAGGCAAAACCAGCGGCATGGTGTCGGTATAATAATTATAGGCTTTGCGATACGCTTGCTAATGATGGAGGACGTAATCATGCCCATTAGGCATGGGTTTTTCTGATCTATTATAATTGGCTCTGTACGTGTAGTAGTAGGTCAGAGCTGTGGTTGGATGCTGGTGAAGATTTCCTTACCCAGCGTATTTATTTTCACTATGGGTCCCGTCATCACAAAAGCTCTCATGTGATCCAGTTCGTTAGGAACCCTGCATTTCTCTGTGTATAGTTGTTAGACGTTAGTCTTGGAACCAGTCCACGATATTGCTTTGCTGCTGTTGTGTGGCGTTAAGATACCAATCCAACCAGACAATTAAGCCACTTATTGATTCATGCCGCACTATAATTATCTACTTCATTTATGTGTGTGTGTGTGTGTGTGTGTGCTTTGCAATTAGGCAATGAAGAAACAGCTCTGCCAAATAATTACAAATGGAAAGATAAAATATCTAGAGTAAACAAGTAGAACAAAACATACACACTGATAACAAAAAGATTGTAAAGGAAAAATGGGAGGCTCAAGAAAAAAAGGTAAACCGCATTCACAATACATGGACAACAAATACATGTGCAACATCAAATGGCGAAGCTGATAGATAAATCTAACAGGTAATAGTAAAAAGAAAAACATGGGCTAGGCATATATTATTTAAATATTAGGTCTAGATTTAGATAGCTCTAGCTCTGTGATTCTGAAATAATAAAATTTGTCCGCTTTTTATAAAACACGTACCATTAAACGCTAAGGGTGACGCTTTATATTAATTGGATTTTCTAAAAGTTAGTGTCGAATTATTTGAAGTTACTTCATTCAATAATTGAAATACAAATTTGTAGGATTATTGATTTTCTCACCTTTTATAAAATGTCTATCACACTTTGTTTTTGTTCTTATCCTAACAAAATGTTTTGTTACATTGGGCACAATTTAAAAAAAAATAAAACGGCACAAGAATATTCACACTAGCTGCACCCATTTTGCAGTACTTAACTCATGCTTTATCACACAATAAAGATGCTTATATTTCGAAACCATAATCTTCTTTACGATAATATATCGAGATGGGTGAATTATCTCCCTGCAATAATTATAATTATACATAGAATGGCAGGGTGCCACAGTGCACCAAATGTCTCAATATCAGCACCGTGGTGCGCAAAAATGGATTTTCCAACCAGATAGTTCAATAATGACTGTCTAGATCTAGGAAAGCTTGATAAGCTTAAATACAACTTAAAGCCTTTGGGGGTTGGGTTGGTTTAACGTCCAACAGCAGCACTATATAGATTATATTGTGGACGGGCCCCAAGACGGACGTCTGACAATTTTATGTGCACACGAGACAGGCCGTAATTAGGCTAAGCTTTCAACTCTGCGGTTAGTTTACCACCCGCCATACGATTATAAAGAAAAGAAGGATTATGACAAGTTGTAAGCTACTGTGACGTTGTATTTATGCCCCCTGGTTGTGAGTTTCCCCTTAGAATCTTAAAATAGGAAATCAAGGTCTAAAATTCCAGATTCAAGGCCTAACTGGAGTCATGGTATCCCTCACTGTCTCTGTGGGGCAGCACGTTAAAATTGTCAGGTATTAGTATCCTAACACGTTCACAATATAACATAATGAACAGTTTCGCGGCAAAATGAGATCTCCATTTTGAGTAATTTGGTTTTTGTGTGCACTATTCTTTAAAAAGTTTCGACCCAATCCTAGTTTTTTATGGGAGGATATGGGTCTAATGCTCTATTTGATATGAAATGTAAACATGTTTTGTTCATGGTTCAGTATTAATAAATATAAGATAATGATTAGATAAGAAAAGCCTTTGTTATCCCATTGGGACATTTTTCTTGCTCAATATCACATCATGAGTTATATAAACTGATATACAAAAAGTTAAAGCAAATAAGCATTTTACATTCACGTGTAACATTCATGAAAGTAAAGTAAAACATTGTTGATTTATTTCACAAAGCGCTATCTATATATCTACAATCACCTTTTTTCACAAGGCGAGATGTATCCAAGAATTTAGATTCTGATAACAGTCAATCAAAATTTATTACAACAAACTCAAAAATTAGAAATGGGTGTTTCGAGGAAACCAATGGACAGCTCACTATCATGTTCAGCTGGGCTGTTTCCCACTCTAAGCGTGTTTCAATAAAGTCCACAACGCATGCTGGGGCTTGAGAGCGTCTTTACGTTTGACCTCTGTCACATGCTGACCTGCAAGGGGCTGGTCTTAACGATGCTCAGTTCTTGCCCTTGTTTCAGGAGGTCTTGAGTGCACGCCTCCCCGTTGTAAGATGACTTGGAAAGCAGCCTGTCGTTATGTATCTCCAAGACTATAGCTTGCGACAAGTTGACATTGGATGCTTAGTGACACAACTCAAACTCAAACAACCCCTAAAATGTACGGATTGTATGAAATAAAAGTAAAGAAATTTGAAAAAGTAAATTGTTTCAATGTTTGGTACATGATGCTGACAATAAGGTAGTAATCGTTTCTAGATTATCTTCCAACGCTGGTCTTTGAATTTAAAAACACATAGCAATGTGTACGAACTTCACAAAAATAAAACAAAAACATCAAAACAAAAACAACAAAAACAAATACGCTCGTTGTGGTGTAAGTTTGGCATCACTCTAAACAGTCTAAGGGTCGACAGTGAACGTCACTGTCGCTTACAACTCAACTAAATGATAGGGAACAAATCTCTGAGCTCCCCCCCCCCCCCAAAAAAAAATAGAAAGAAATGGTCGTATGACAAGTTGTAACCTTACCACGCCGTTGTTGACCCGACCCTAGAAAGCTTCAAAAATAATGAGAACGTTTGGATTGGTTGATTGGTTTCTCAGCGTCTGTATTCAACACCTTGGCTATACATCAAACGTGTTATGAGAACATGGTTTGGACCTGGCAGTCTATTTTGTTATAATGAGAACGTGGTTTTAACCTGGTTACCAAGTGTGCACCTCAATTGTCATAACCTACTAACCTAACCTTAAAATTACTCGCATAAAGCATAAAGACTCAAAGTCGACCATGACCTTTTATGACCGTTGAAATTTTGCTTCTTGGCTTATAGGTCATTAACCCTAAGTTCGTTGCTTGCTTTGTTGATTCCTAAAAGTCCAACGTGAGCACATCAGAAAATAGGCCAGTGAGAAACAACACAGAGATATCAGCACAATGTTTCTACTGATTGTAAAGACCTAACAAGTCAAGATTGTTCACATCCTGGTTTCAGGTCCAAGCACAGATCGCCAGAATTGCAGTCTGTTGGTGTTTTAAGCTCAAACGATTTAAACACAGAGCTGTCAGTCCAACAAGTCAACAGGATTGTACTTTGCTGGTGTCTTAACGTGCAACGTCAGCAATTAGATTATGTCGTGGACGGGTCCCAAGATCAGACTAACGGTTGACAATTTTTTGGGCTGCCACACAAAAATAGCTCAGTTAAGTCAAAATGGTTCCTTCACGCCCAACGTTAGCACTATATATGCCATATTGTGGACTGATCACGAGACTAACGTCTGATAATTTTACGTGCTGCCACAAAGAGACAGTGCGGGGAGATCAGAATTGTGTCTCAGCAAGTCACATTACATTGAACCCGACCCAATCAGTAGTAAACGAAATTAATACGATAAACAAATTTGCCGTTCGTGGGTTTTGAATCTCAGACTTCCCGATTGGTGACAAGCGTTCTACCACTTGCGCCAGTTCGCTCCGTGGTTATTCTAGTCTGAGCTTCTATCCACTCCACGCAATGACCAATGGGACATGTCAGAGTCACGCTTTTCCTGAGGAATCTATCGCTTCTCTTACGGTGACCACTTGTGATCAAGATAGGTCATGTCGGGGTGTCAGGTTCGAGCACACGTCGCAAGGTTCGCACTTTTCCGGTGTCTTAAGGGGGCGCGGTGGTCCAGGGGTAGAACATCGGCTTCCGACGCAAAAGGTCCCGAGTTCGAATCCTGGCTGTTGCGTTCCCTACTGGTTGGGTTGGTGTCAGTATAATGTGACCGGCTGAGACAGGAGTCATGGTATCCCCGCCCTGTCTCGTGTGTGGCAGCACATAAAATTGTCAGACGTCCGTCTTGGGGCCCGTCCACAATATAGGCTATAAAGTGCTGCTGTTGGACGTTAAACCAACCCAACCCAACCCCGGTGTCTTAACCTCCACAGATTTTAACACAGAGCCGTCAACCCAACAACTCAACCAAGTGCATGTATACAAACTTTACGAAAAAAATCGAAGAAACAAACGCAAAAATACGCTCTTTGTGGCGGAAGGTCAACAACCCTGTAAACAGCCTAGGGTCCTATCGCCTAGATGTTTCTGTGTGGCAGGGCGTCAAATTGTCAGAAATTAGTCCCGGGACCTATCGGTGATGTGGCTTAGGTTATGTCTATTATATAGTTGTAAGAAAATTACAGACATGCAGAGAAAAATACATTTTTTCTTATAGTGTTGCAACAACAGGGGAACGAAAGTCGATATCAATAAAAGTGGTATTTCTTTTAAATAAATATAGATCTACTGAATTCCTTAACCAAAATAAGAAAATGGTGTTGGGAAGAGTAGAAGAGAGAAACAGTGACATATTACAGCTACTGAGGTTTACCTTTGCTCATCCAGATTGTATTGCTGAAAAATGATGAAGAATGGGGGTATCGAGGGGTGAATATGAATATTAAAAAAGAGAAACTTAATAGAAAAAGTTTACATATGTTAGGATTTTAACAATGCAACCAACAAAAAGCGACCAAACCATTACAGCTGAGAGGTTATAGATGATGATAAAATGGAAGTAGTTGAAAATAGTGTATATCCCTGATTATTTTACCTAGGAATATATTATCCTTGCGAAACGGGGACACTACAAATTAAAAATAAGTAATACTATTGTTTTGTTTTTGTTTTTGTGTCGTGTTTTTGTTGTGGTTTTTTTTGTTGTGTTTTTTTTTCGTTTTGTTTAGTTTTTTTTTTGGTTTTTTTGACGTGCATGGTTAGCAAAGACGAAACAGAAAAAGAAACAATAACAAACGACAATTTCCCTTTTACTCCTCCAAATTACACTATTTCACTCAAGCATTACAGACAACGTACAATTTTAACACCCACTTTTTTATAGGGAAAAGGGAAAATAATTAGGTTGTCTTGTGGTTCATTTAGGTGAATCAATGAATTGTTGTTTTTGTTTCCATGTGAATTCGTGGTATTTCCATTCATCATTTTGGCATTGTGTGATTGCTGTTGCTATCGCTGTTGCTGCTGCTGCTGTTGTTGCTGTTATTGCTGTTGCTGCTATTGTTGCTGTTATTGTTGCTTTTATTGTTGTGGTAGGTATAGTGGCTGTTGTTTTCTTTCTCTTTTTGCATTTCTTTTTCTTCCTCCACTTATCATTTTTTCTCCACTTGTCTTTTTGTCTATCTCCCTCTCTCTCTCTCTCTCTCTCTCTCTCTCTCTCTCTCTCTCTCTCTCTCTCTCTCTCTCTCTCTCTTTCTCTCATTCTTTTTATTCCTCTCTATTCCTCCCTCTCAAGTTTGACCAATGTGTTCTACAGCGTTAAGTTCCTCAGAAAAGTTGTTTTTTTGTTTCTATCTCATGTCAAATAGGTTAGAATTTTAACACATTTTTTTTCTTCCTTGTCCTAGCAATGACAACTTCAGAGTCCGTACAAATATAAACCACTGACTATTAGATATCAACATGTTATTTAAAGCGAAACTTGAGTTTAACGGTCAATGTCATCCAAAAGAAGCAAATAACACACGTATGTAGACACATACACAATATTTCTTAGAATAAACTTGTTAAGTCAATGTGAATAGACCAAGATCTAGATATAGATCAAACAATACCATTCTCTGTGTACAATAAATTTGTGCGGAGTCCTACTTGAGGAGTACTAACCTCTTTACTATGAAAAGCTTAAGTCTCAAGTAGTACAGACGAGTTGTGATACTAGTAATAATTACTACATGACTCATGCAAACTGGTTGAAGCTTCTCTTACAAGGAAACTTCACGCCAAAAAAAAGCCTAATTTGCGTCACATTTTTGCTAAATAAAACTTTTTGGATTGCCGATTGGGTTGGCGGTTTTTCCTTTAACCATTTTAATGTAGCTCTTAAGAGATTATTGTCCGCGGGTAATAATAAATAGCTCATGAAATTTCCCTGAACTTTAAATAGTGTTTTCAAGACGGGGCATATAGCATACCAAACTGTTACTTTTTCCCCTTCTTTTTTTTTAATCACACATCCTCTTTCTGTAATCTTGCTCTTTCTCGTTAAAATAAACCTCAGCAGTCTCTCATGCAATTATTTTTTTCTTCATAGACATTGTTTATAACGTTATTAAGATATCTGTCAAAATCACCAAGGTAGCTCATCAGCTTCATATATTATAACAGAGAGCGGATGCGTAAAATACAAAGATTCTTCACTTACCCGGCCTTGAAAATGACGTCATAAAGTATATCATGCCAAGATCGCCATAGTATGAGTACCTTCATCAGCTCAAATACTATAATTATAAAGTAAGGGAGCTTTAAAACATAACCCGACAGCATCTGTTATAAATATGCTTCTCTCATTCGGCCTTGTTGATCACGTCATAAGTCTATCATGTCAAAAAGACCACACGTACTCACCACCGTACTATAAGAGAGAGCAAGCGGATGTCCGTGAGGTAGCTTGATCACGGATTTGAGTTGAGTGTCCACTGCATAGAAGGGTCGAAACTATGAACTAATAAACGTGCAAATCCTGTTCATTGCAATTGGCTCGGTGAAGAGAACTGTTTTATAATGTGTTGAATAACCTGGAAAGAATCCACAGGTAGCCTTTCAGATAATTATGGTATTTTCAGTGATGAAGAGCAACTACAACATACGCTGCCTAATTATTCTATTTCTCTGTGGCGTCTTTTTAGTTCAACATGTTGAATCAGGTAAATATTGCCAAATTCCAGTGAAGCTACCAATTAAGTTTGTACTTGAATATTACATATTAATATGAGAATGGTGACAACCTTGTTTAATAACCGGCTAAATATGTAATACCAGCAATACAGTTCTACAAATTTGGACAAGATCAAACTAAAACTAAAAAGAGTTTTGTTTGTATAGCTTATAAAAAGGACAAACAATTTAAAAGAGATAGGTTGCAGTTATGTATGAGCGTATTGAAACTTAATAATCTGTGATTGTATGTACTGAGCCTTAGAATAATCATGGTGGAATTCGGCACTAAGCAAGTCAATTATTATTATTATTACTATTATTATTTCTATTATTATTAATAATATTAGTATTGTTATTGTTATTATTATTATTATTATTATTATTATTATCATTATTATTATTATTATTATTAT